>JAOUQX010000036.1:17931850-17944692 GCA_028566295.1 Liobagrus marginatus
CTTGCTCCAGGGGCGCCGTTCGTTCTGGCTGACCCTGCGCTCTGACCCCAGCGTTCAAATTCATATGCTGGGTTATGTGGAATAAAAACATTTCACTGCATGTATGTCTATGTGATAAATAGGATCTGAAAATGAAAAAAAGAAAAAAAAGGTTATTTGTTCTTCAATTTTATGGGTATGTGATAATGATATGGAAACATGTACTCTGACATATTGGCCTGACATGTGTCTCATGCTTCTTTGTCATTTTAAAAAATGTTCCCATAAAGTTGCCCAAATAAGATTATTTACAATGTTTACACTTTTCTAATAGAAGTCAGCAAATGAAGCATTTAGTTCACAACAATTATAAAATGCAGGCAAATCTTAGAATTAGAATGACATGGCCTTCACAGACATAAAGCATATTTCATTTTTAATGAAAGGATGCAAGGACATTTAAGAATATACATTCTCCGCTTATTTTCTTAACATTTTACAACTCAAATCATATCTGAGTTGCGTGTTTGGTGTCAGTCATAAACAACTTATTTATAGACTAAGGTGTTTGTACAGATATCCACCTTACAGGTTGGCAGGTTTGATGAAATGTGCTGTGTTCAACAAATGTATATTAATAAACATTTTCTTAGTTACTTAATTCCCATTTCCATTAAAAACTAATTTTAAGAGATATTTTTTCAATAAAATTCGGCACACTAAACCTTACAGTTACGGGATGTAACTCACCTGCAAATCAAATATAATAAATAAAAAAATCAAATAAAACAATCACATAAAATATTCTTCCTGAAATGCACATTTTGAACTGAATGTGCAGAAGGTGTTGACAACATATTTCCTGAAAACACTTATTACTGATTATACTGCTTCATTTTAAATGAATTAATAAATTAACACAATAATTTGTTGTATTATGATGTACCACGTATAATGTACATGTGACAAATAAACTTTGAACTTTAATTAATACATTAATAATCCCTTCAAATGTGATGTGTAAACTTATTCATGAAATCATCAGTTGCCACTAGAACGGCAGTGAATGTATGTTGCTTTGTGATAAGGATAACAAATTGATCTCTTAGTGATGATCAAGTCCCTGGGGAACCTGAGTCAGCTTTTTGTCACTAAAACTAAACTCATCTGCTGTAAATACTGCATCTCCACAGAGACTGATATTATTTAGTGCTAGTATTAGTATTAGTCCTGTGATTTGAAAGACTTGACATTGGATCATTTATTTAGCTTTGATAAACTAATGTAATGTATTCATTTTCATAATTATACATAAACGTGGTGTTGCCCCTCAGTTGCTTTAACTAGCTTTCTCTAGCTTTTCACTAGATTGTGGAGCATGACTGTAGAGTTAGTGAAAAGGCCTGGGGTACAGTCAGCAATCCAGTTCGTCTAAAAAAATGTTAAGCTGATGTTTAAGGGTTTATGCAGGACACTAGAACATTTAGCAGATATGATAGAAACATAAATAGTTAATTGTCAATTTTTGCATCTTTACCAAAAACCAACAAGTTAGAAATGCTTACACGCTTTATGTCCTGTCCTAAATTAATTAACATGTTAATGAATAAATTGACATATAGTGATTTATTGGACAATTTTGGGTTAGATTCTAACGTAATCTAGACGTTTAATGGTGTCAATTTGAGCTGAATAACGCTATCTAAAAATCCAGCCAGCTATCTAATCCAGTTATCTCCTATTCCAGACAACTGTTACTAAGGTTTCTTTCTCTTTTTAAGTGCATAATAAAATTGTAGTACTCCTTTACTGCCTCCAGACATACATAAACACACATAGCATACCTTGATTTAACTCTTATTTGTCATTTATTACTGGAGAAAGAGTTAGATTAGTAACATAAAGCCATTCGTTATGTTATGTTAAATTTTTATGTTATGTTTGCCATTTACAACGTTTTGGATTCCTGACCCAGTGCAGCAATCCATTTTGCTATCTCCTATTGCTCAGGTTTCACTTGCCCTACTTCTTGAAACTAATCATTATCTCTATGCCAACAGTGTAAAGCGCTTCGTTGCACATTGAACACAATTCTATATAACCTTGTTATTTTTAAATCATTTGTATAGCACTTTAAACAATAGATGTATTCGAATAGCAGCTTTATAGAAAATACAAAATGTCAAAAAGAAATAATAATAATAAATAATAAGAATTATTATTATTAAATCAAAAATAAACCAAAATAAACAAAAATTAAAACCTTTTATGTATGTAATTACTTTTTGTTCAACTTATTAATTCATCATAAGATTATTCAGTGTGTGCAGTCGAATCAGTTCTTTTCTGTACTGTGTTACCATTAATTGTTAGGATTTGCCAGTATAAACTATTACCGTATAAAACCCTGCAATCTGCAGTAGAGTGGTAAAGAAAATAATCTAGTGTGTTACATTTATGCTTATACCTAAATGCTATAAATGGAGCACACTAGTTCATTTTAGACACCCTTATCCAGAGTGGATTTTATATGCATAAATTCTGTTTTATGTTTAATTTTATTAATATTTCTATATATTAATATATATAAATAAGGGGAACTGGCCAATATAGACATTAGATCACTACTGATTCTGCAAATTATTGTATTATATTACTGTAAATATAAATCTCTAAATTTGTAGTCTCGTTACTTAATCATTTGTACTTCATACGATGTTGGAATGTGACAATGATGACTTTGAAGGTACATTTTTCAGAGCCTGTTATTTAATTCAATTTCTTCATGCCTTGAATAAATATACTAAAAATCAGTTTAAAACGTGTAATTAGGGAAGAAAAACGACACCTTAATGGAAACTCAAACAAACCACGCAGTCTTAAACAAAAGTCTTTGTCTTGACAAAGATATGCTTTATAAATATGAAATATAGTTTTGAGGATGTCATATGTAATGTATGCTGTTTTATGGTAAAAGTGTTGCAATGTACTTAATGTAAGAGAATGCATTCTCTGTTAATATATCTGAATGATTTTTTTATTGATTTACTCATTAATGAAGACTTTTAGTCTGTTTGAAAAACTAATCTATATCTATATAATGTTCACCTACATCGTGTGCTTATAGCAGTGTACGTACAATGCGCTGATTGACAAGAATGATTTCATTCAAATTCGCTTGAATCTCATTCATTCATTAATTCGGTGGTAACTTTCCAGTTATTATATAATCTCCTCAATTTATAGTGTGCACGCGCAAACAGAAAGCATTATCACGTACCATGACAACATTTTTTTGACAGATAAGAATTCATATCTAATCATAATCATCCATACTGCACGATCCACCCCTTAACACGTTTGTTGTGTGGGGTCTTGGGAGGAGCAGTAAGACACAGCGGATTATATAAACTGCCGAAGCAGACTTCAGTTACAGAGCACTTTGTTCTTCAGAACACTTTGAAACCCCAACAATTACTCAACATGGTTGTGTGGACAGATTTCGAGCGTGCTACCATCCAGGATATCTTTTCCAAGATCGATGCCGAGGCAGTCGGTCACCAGGCACTGTCAAGGTAGAGTTTTGTGAAACCTTAGTTTATGTCTTTAAAAAAACAACAGAAATTCGGTTGATGTTGTTAATATGAAACCACACGCTTCTGAATTTTCCTCTCAGGTGTCTTGTCGTGTACCCATGGACCCAGAGATACTTCGGTAAATTTGGGAACTTGTACAACGCCGCTGCCATCCTCGGAAACCCGATGGTTGCTGCACACGGCTTAACTGTGCTCCGTGGTCTGGAGAAAGCCGCGAAAAACATGGACAACATCAAAGCCACTTTCGCCGACCTGAGCACGCTGCACTCGGAAAAGCTGCACGTGGATCCCGATAACTTCAGGGTGCGTTTGTTTGGTTGTTTATTTATTTATTTAGTTGGTTCGTTATTCACTCAATCAGTAAGTTCACTCAATGCCAGTTTAGCACTTATTACTTCTAAAAACCGCGTGCTTTCTAACTGCTTCTGTTTCCAAATACAGCTGCTAGCTGACTGCATCACCATCGTCATTTCCGCTACTTTGGGCGCCAGCTTCACCGCTGAGGTACAGGCAGCACTGCAGAAGTTTTTGGCTGTTTCAATCTCTGCACTTGGAAAGCAGTACCAATAAATGTTGACGAGACCAGAGAGGAACATCAAACGTTTTCAGTTTTAAAAACGACAATGTACTTGAGAAAGCAAGTATTTTAATAAACGTATTAAGATACATCTGTGAATTGAGTGATCATTCATTGTGCATTTGGGGACCTAACAAATATTACAGGTTACATTTATTTCCATACATAGATCGTTTGTGTTTAAATATCTATTATTAGGCATTTCAGCAAGCAATCCAAAGTAATAACATTCCAATAAGAATTAACAAAGAACAGAACCACAAATGTATCCCACCCCAAGAACTTGGTGATGTAGACATGATAAAAACATGAATCACACTTTGCAGACAAGAAATAAAAAGGGACCAAATTTTTTCAAATAACAAAGTGGTGTCTCCCAGGGCAAAACCTTATTCTCTCCAAATGTAGTGTGCCTGCCACTTCTGTCAGCTACAGTTTCAAAGTTGGAGACTCCTTCTTCCAAAACAAAATAAGGTTTTTTTAATGCCAGATATTAATCCATAGTAGATCGTTAATATTCAGTTAAAGTATGCTTCTATCTATTTACTTTCTGTGTACTCCTAAAGAGTGACTCATTTACCACGCAAGCGCACGCCATTAATGTGTAGCCAGCCAGCACTTTGAGGAGTAAGTTATTTAAACTTCATTTAATAAAACAAATACTTACTTTAAAAATAAATGAACAATTACATGAATGACAATAGCTGAAATGCAGAAAATTTAAGTAGTACTTACACAACTGAAAGAGCAAATTGTAGCAATGTATAAGGTTGTATTTAACTGTGAGGCTAATAACATAAAAAATATATTAAACAAAACTGTAACTGGCCATACGGTGGCAGAGTGGTTAGCACTCCTGCCTCACAGCAAGACATAGCTGGGTATAGGTGAATTCGCTCCTCTGAATTGTCCATAGGAGTGAATGTGTGTGAGAACGCTTGTCTGTCTCTAAGTGTTAGTCCTGCGATTAACTGCTGATTGCCCAGGGTGTACCCCGCCTCACACCCTAAGTTAGCTGAGATAGACTCCAGTGCCCATGCAACCCAGAACAGGATAAGCACTAGATAATGGATGAATGAATGAAAGCTGTAACTTATGAACTTATTAAATTAAGTGAGATAGACGAATGGTATAACTAACAAAACAGGCACCGACATTCTAGAGTAAGAAGATACAATTATTTCACAGTCTAAATAATAAGTAAGCTAATACAGCCAATGTAATACTGTATTATTACTGCTGCTGTTACACTTTAACAGACAGCTGCCGAAATATACTGTATATGATTTAGGAAAACTGCCTGTATGACTGCTTACTACAGTGTGGTGCATTTTAAAAGAGGAATGATTTTTAGGCCTCATTCATTGTGTTATCTAAAATGTTGATCCATTTAGTTGCAAAAGTACGACAGCAAAAGAGCTCATATCTCATAAATCTCAATGCAATCTGCCCCGCTGTTCAAAAAAAGAGTTCACTTTGGTCGTCTGTCTTTGTTGTCACTGAGCCTCTGCAAAACCACTGTAAAAAAAACTCTGAGAACCTGCAGCCTATAGAACAAAAGTGTGGAGTCATTATAAGAACTTAATGACTTTAAACACAGCACTGTCACTGAGTACACGTCTGCTCTGTTCATGAACTTTCTGCTTCCAACAACTATAAGTGCTGTTGTATTGAAACCTGAAGCATCTTGAAGAAACTAACAAAGGACCACACCAACTCACAGAGTTGAGTTCTGAAGCACATACAATTCGTCTATTGTCTGTTGCATTATTTACAGCAGCACAAGCAAAGCTTGAAACCGTCTATAAGAAGTTTCATGAAAAGGCCGAGTAGCTGCACATAAAATTCCTACAATCCAAGTGTAAAGCATATCGCGACTGGACTCTGAAGCGGCAGAAACATGTTATCTGGTGTGATTAATCAAGCTTCACTATCCCGGTAGTCTGATGGACAAATCTGCGTTTACCTGGAAAACACCACCTACTAAAATACATAGTGCCAACAGTAAAGTTTAGTCTAGAAAGGATAATGAAGTTAAATGTTAAATGAAGCTAATGCTTTTAAGGTTACGGTTAGGTCTGTAGTAATAGTGAAGTGTATACTCCCAACTTTGTGGCATCAGTTTGGAAAAGGCATATATCTGTTCCAGCATGTATCTATACCTGTCACAAAGTGCTGTCCAGAAAGGTATAGCTTGATAGCTTTGGTGTGGAGAAACCAAAGCACTGACCTCAACGCCATTAAACCCCTTAATTAACTGCAATGATGAGTGCAAGCCGGACCTTTAAGGCAAACACAGAGACTTCACAAATAATTTTCCCATTGAATGGGCACAAAATCCCAAAGCCACACTTCAAACACTCTCTTGACATAAATATACAAACACTAATCTTGTCAGACCAATGGAGGCACAAATACTAATGATTTTGGAATGAGATGACCAACAAGCACATATATAGTGCAGCCTGAATTTTTTTTTAACCCTGTAAGCTGTTCAGTTTCCTGTTGTTATATCATGATTTTACTATTTTATCATCACATGCTTTTTATAAATTAAAAGCCAGATGTACGTTGATCAATTTCATATGTTTATTTAGAGGGGAATTGTGTGAGTAGCCAAAAAATTACATAAAAAATTGAATTATTGTATTGTAATTAAGTGAAGGCCCAGCTGCATTGGTAAAGCCAAGTGGGTAACAGATTCGGGTGAAAGTTGATTAATTTATCAGTGTGCTTAATTAATCAGTTAAGCAGACCAATCAAATTAGAGATCCTTAGGAAAGTGGTTGGGCAACACCGTTTAAGAGTGAGGAAACAAACCAAACCACTATTGTGCCAAGGATTCAAACAATGCCATGAGGAAAAGCGATATCCAAAGACATCAGTAAGAAGGTGGTGACAGCCCATCACTCTGGGGCAGGCTATGGTTGAAGTAATGGCTGCAAATGGAGGTGCCACTAGAATAGAATAGAAGGCTTCACATACTTCTGTACATGTCAAATTTCCATGATTTTTTTAATTTATTTTTTAGATTTTGTTCAATAAATAATGACAATAAATACTTTTTTGTTTGTGTCCATCATTTATAAGTCGGCAAATTTCGGCTTTGGATGTACATTTGATTACGTTATTCTATTTTATTTTTTCAATGTTTTTTACACAAAAAGGGTTCACAAACTTTCAAGCAGCACTGTACAGCAAGTGTGACAGTCCATAAAGTGTGCAGACCTGTGAGAACAACTATTGAACACATTCTTAAAAAAAAAAAAAAAAAAAAAAAAAAAGAGTGAAAGCTGGGTGAGGATGTAAATGATGAGAGCACAAGCTTTCTATAAAAATTCTTTATAAGTTGGTCAATTTTAAACAAGCAGAGAGCTTTTTGTGGACTTAACTAATTTTCTAAAAATACTATAGTAGTGTTTACTAAAGTAGTGTTTTTAAAATCTACAAGGATAAAGTAACAGAACTGCCATGCAAATGCAAACCACAGAAACAGCAGTCATTATGGTGACAAAATGCTTTTTGTGTATTGAAATGCATGATCGCCTATGTAACCGTTATGTAAAATTATTAACTTGACCATTAATTCGTAAAACAGTTTAAATCTGTTTTTATTATTTTGGTTCAGCAATAATAGTTGCAACATTAAATATAAAAATAGTACAGTTAACAATATACATTTTAAATGCACTAATACAATAATTACAGTAAGTATAGAACACGTCATTTTTTAATTCAATGGCCCGTTTCAGTTTTAGAGCTTAAGATGCAGAGAAATAGTCACTCCTCCTAAAACAATCAGTTTTTTTTAGCAACAGAAAAAACTTCAGGCTTCATCTTAAATGGCAGGACTTTAAAAGAGAGAAAACTGGACAATTTCTCTATATCAATGGTAACAGATTGAAATAAACAAACATAACTTCTTAGATGTAATTAAATGACAGTGTATTAACCTTTAAAAAAAGGAATAGCTTGATTAACCTTTATGTTGGCTTGAGTAAATTCTTATCGAGTCCAACAGCATTAATATGCAAACATTTTTAGTTATAAACTATACAAAGAATGCATGTATTGCTTACTGCTATACAGAATAAAGAAATAATGCCTAATGACTTTCTCAAACCCACCTCTGTTTGCAACTTAATGTTCAGTGTGCTGAGTGGAAGGCAGAGGCCCTTAAGATCTCCATACAGTTTACTGTAATGAGAGCTCCAGTAATTTGTCTCCAGTGTTTAGTAATTGGGCTCTTCATCTTGTCCAGTGCCAGATGGAGATCCTGAATCATGTCCCTATAGCACTCACCATACTGCATACTCCATGAGTACAGGAAGTCATATGCAGGCTTCCACATCGACTGAAAGAGAACAGTAATTAACCTTAAACCAAAATGTGAAATATTATATTCTATGCTTTCCCTTGCAATAGTATACATTCCCTTCAAAGTTTCCAGTTTTGAGTTCTACCTTAAATTGAAATAAAATGAATTATACTTCAGAAAATGCTCAAAATGAATTTTCTTTTTTTAACGTAGTCAATAGGTTTTCAGAGAAATTTACAGGTGCAAAATCTCTTTGGCCTATTAGTTTGTCTCATGACCAATGTCCTTCTTACCTGGTCAATTTATATATGGTCCACTCTACTCTAATCATGGTTGTGCCATATTCTCCATAATAATTAATAATGGTTTTAATAGTGCTCTATAGGATAATCAGTAGGATTTAATAGTATTTTTTTCTCTGGTACTTGCCAGTACCGATGCCTGTAACTGTTTTTATTGGCAATTTTCCAAGCACAACACATTGAGACTAATGAATATAGGACAGCAATAACCTTTTTGAAATATTATCACACTGCTGAGGATGACATTGTGACAGTCATATGTGTCAGTTCTCTCTGCCAAATACTGTAAATTACGTCACGTCAGACATCAGACTTTGGTATCGGTGTATTTACACGAGTACACGAGCTTGGTATCGGTCCCAATACCGATAGCGGGCCATCCCTAGTAAAATGTGTTCTAAACTGTAATGTTTGGTTTTCCCATTTTAATACTATGGGTTATTATGGAAAGTTGCATAGGATATAATCCCAAATAGGCCCCGATCAGTTATAACACTATAAAATGTGGAAAGAAAGGGGGTAAATACTTACGGTATATGCAAGTGACAGTACTAAACTCATCCACAGCTTTACAGGTGCTTACCTGTGCATTAACGTCTCCATTTTTTCCTCTGTGTGGTGCCTCATAACCAGCAATCTGAGAATTGGAAAGTTTTCCCATTTTCTCAGCCAGGTCCCTCCATCGAACTCCCAGCTCAACAGCTGTAGACAGAATAACGGTGTTCTGGATTAAATGAGCTACAAGGCCCTGAGCATCCATTTTCAAGAGCCCCTGTTAAAAAAGAAAATGACATTTAGAGCAAGATGGTCATCAAAAACCAATCAACTAAATATCAACCAATGTTTAAATAACTAAAGACACTTACAATTATGAGTTCATGCTGGAATTTCCTTCTAGTTTTTTCAGTGTGGCAGTCTTCCTTTAGCTTCTCAAGCACACATGCTACCTTCTCGGATTCTGCTTCAGCTTGCCTTCTAGAGAAATTGTCCATTGTAAGGGTTGAGTAACCCAGAGATGCAGCAAAATTCTTCCAGCAGGTTATGTGATCTGTTACTAGAGTCTGAATGGCAGAGTACATGTATGTGAGCTTTTTAAATGGCAAAGTCATGTTGTCCAACAAGATTTGTGTTGTGAGTCTAACTGCGGAAAAATCAATAACTTGGGCCTTCGTTATGACCTTCACATTTTTGCAGTGTACTAAACCAACATTGCCCCTGAGAAAGCCAATATACCACTCCTTTACTTTTGACTGTCCAACAGACTTAACTGTTTCCCTGGAAAGCAGAGCAATTGTGTCGCCCTTGAAGTACTCCAGAAGATATTCCACTCTTGGCTGTCTAAGAAGAGACTTCAATGCGATACCATACCACTGAATATTCACTGGCATATCCTGGAACTTTGGGAACTCTGAGACAGATTCTTCTGGGATAGCTTGAGAGCGAGCTATTTCCTTGTGACGATCCACATGTCTAAGTACATGCTTGTCTGTCCTCAGAGGAGCAGCATCAGGAGAAGTGATTTGAAATGCTGCTAAAGAGAGGCTATTTGAGTCCTTCACCTCAATGGCTAATTTGAACTGACCCATATCTTCATTGCCTGTTCTGGATAGTTCAAACGGCAAGTGAATTACTCTGCATGTTTTGAGCTCCTCTATTTTGACGTTTTTGTTCATATCCTCAGATTTCACTTGAAACTTTGAGTCTATCACACTTGCTGTAATGTGCAAATCATTTAGACTATGTGGGATGAAGTCATGCTTTCCCCACAGTTGCAAAACAACAGGGGGTAGGTTTCTGGTACCTTTTTGGATATCAGAGAAAGGAAGCTTGGGTGGAACATTATTATAGCAAGAGATGACTTGCACAGCTTTAAAAGATGGATGAATATGCTTGGGACCATATATTGCAAGTGTAAAATGTCGGTCTAAGTAGTCCCATACTGAGGTTGCTGGTGGCTGGATGACCGTGGCCTCTGCAACAGCAATGATGTACATGTGAGGCTTCAGCTCCTGGAGCTTCATTTGTAAAATGTCCTTATATATACAACAGTCCTTAACTTTTTCATAAGGTCCCTCTTTCCTATGGGCCACCAAACCGACAAATGTTGTCATGACTTGACTCAAGGGGTCATTTTTTACTGTAGCTGCCATTTTAATATCAAGCAAGATGCCTTCCAAAGTACTGGGATTGCTGAAACCCATTTCCAACAGAGGACTCACAGATGTTACATAATTATTATTGACACCACGTGGTGGATCAAGGCTAGCTTTGAGTCCAATTTCCTGAACCTCTCCTGGAGGAAGACAGCCTTGGGGAATGTGGGCACTGATATTAGAGTCAGGCAACTGCAATGAGCCTCCACGGTGATCAATCTTGCGTACAATTTGTGTGTCTGTGGCTTGTGTTTGAGCCCATCCAGGACTTTGTTGTATTAGACTGAGGTTCAAACAGGATCTGGTCAACTGCCTGTGACTTAGCCAAGCCATTTTGTAAGCCTCCATATCATTTTTAAGCCAGTCAAAATCCGGTTTTAAGAATGTCCCTTGACAATTAAAACTCTTCTCCTTTTTGGACTCCTTTTTTGTTAGAGTTTCAAGAATGTCTGAGGCACTTCTCCACCGCCCTGACCGATTAAGGCTGTTCCTTTCCGGCTCCATGAAATGATGTACGTTTTCATCTGAGGATGTGCTTTCACAATCTTCAATATTTCTACCAAACAAAGCTGATGGACCCTCCTGCAGCATAGAGTCACTTGAGACAGTGTTGTTTCTGCACAAAATGTCATCTAAGAACGGATTTGATTGGGAGAGTTTGCTCCAGAAGGGATTTGTTGTTTGTCCTTGGGGTTGGATGTCGGGCTGTAAATTCCATTCTGAATTTTTTGACATGTAACTCCCTGGATGAAAGAAAGATGTTTGGTAAATAATTAGGGAACATTACAGTAAAGAAATATTAATACCTTGTTGCACACATCTTCACATAAGTGCTATCCAACTAACATTACTGGAGTTTTTGGCTGTTAATTTGCATAAACCTACAGTATGTGAGCAGTATGACAACAGAGTTTGAAAAAAGGCTATGTGTATAGTTAGAAAATACAAATGTATGCAATATAAGTAAAAAGTACAAAAATGATTAGAACTACAGCAACCTCCAATTCAAACAATTTATATTTAAGAGCAGAACTGGGATTTTTCTGCAAGAGGTAACCCATTCATGGACATATGAAAGGTCTTTTGGAAAGACGTGTACAGGATTGTTATATTTGCTTTAGAGGAAGTGCTGCTTTGGTACACTCAAGAATGTGAAGGTCGTGACAAAAGACCAAGTAACTGACTTCTCTTCACAGAAATCTGTTTCATGACAGAAATCCTGCCAGAAACAATTTGCTTTTTAAAAAGCTTTAAAAACATATGCTATGGGGCATAGGTGAATTGGTTACTCTAAATTGTCCTTAGAAGTTAATGTGAATGGTTGTCTGTCTCTAAGTGTTAACCCTGCGATTAACTGATGATTGTACAGGGTGTACCCCGCCTCACACCCGAAGTTAGCTGGGATAGACTCCAGCGCCCCCGTGACCCTGAACAGGATAAGCGGTAGACAATGGATGGATGAAGGAATGAATACAATTTTATAAATATTATAGTCGTGACAATACCCAAAATTGATTTTGTACTATTCCCCAAAGTTGTAATTTAACTGTAAATGATAGTACAGTATATGCAGTTGAGAAATGTAAATAGTAAAATACTTGCAACATGTATGCTAACTCGATTAGGGAAAAGCTCATGATTACCATATAAGCTATTGTTATTGATGGTTAAATTGTCATCCAAATCGATCAGAGTGCCTTCCGAACGACTTCGAAGCAGAGTCCCAGTTTGTCGTATTGACTTTGCTGCCATCTTTCACATCTGAGTAAAGTAAAAAACACATTAGAGAAGATGCACATACAAAAATAAACATATATACACACATACATATTTTTTTCATTTTCAGATCCTATTTATCACATACACATACATGCAGTGAAATGTTTTCATTCCGCGCATATCTATCTATATATCTAT
>JAOUQX010000036.1:17944792-17959878 GCA_028566295.1 Liobagrus marginatus
AGGCAAGCCACCGTCATTGGGTCCTTGAGCAAGGCCCTTAACCTCACCTGCTCCAGGGGTGCTGTTTGTTCTGGCTGGCCCTGTGCTCTGACCCCAGCCTTCAAATTTCTATGCTGGGATATGCGGGATCAAAGAATTTCACTGTATGTTGTGCATGTGACCAATAACCTTAACTTTGAACTTTAATGGTTGTCTGTCTTTAAGTGTTAACTGGTGATTATCCAGGGTGTACCCCACAATACACCCTTTTGTGCTTCAAAAACATTCAATCATACATTAATACTCCATAAAACACAGCTCAGTTGGTTTACTAGCAGAAAAAGGAATATAAATAATGTACAGGATCTTATTGTGAAAACAAAAATTGTTGTATGCAAATAGAAAATGCTGGGTGCTGTGTCATTGATGTTAAAAACCACACACACACCCACATGCAGGCACACACACACACACACACACACACACACACACACACAGCACTGTTAGTATACTTGACCATGATCCAATTAGCTTTATACATTGTGAATGACTACGAATTGTTTAATAACCTATCAGATTACATTACGATTACATTTCTTAAGAGGAATAACAGTTATGAGTTATTGCAATGTTCTATACAGGAGCAAAGATCACAAGTCTTGTACAGAAAAAAGAAAACAAAAACTGGTTCGACTGCATTTTTTTGACACGTGACATCAGACACAGTTCTGGGGGTGTGTCATTTGGGTGGTGATGTACTGCAGATTATAAAGCGCTTCTCTAAGGAGTCAGAAGGAACATTCATTACCTTAATGATGTTTATTATCTATTTTACGATAATATCACAGGGTAAGTAGATTTATTTTTTCCTTTTGTGACAATATGAATATAACTGCTACTGCTTCAGTTCAATGAACAGTATAAACAATTCAAATCTTACTCATTTCTCTAGCAGTTTTTTTAAAATTCAAACTCAAACAGAAAATTTCTCTGCACAAATGTAGCTCAGATGATATTCACACAGTAGATCCAGTCTGTGTGTAAAACATCTTACCAATCTTTGTCTGACTCAGTTAGCCAATCTGTGGCAAAATATACACATAACATTTATACTTTTCTTATATTTAATAACAGGACATTAAAAGAACCTTTTCAAATGACGAACTCAAATTTAGGTAAATTAGTAGTAATGCGACATTCCAGTGAAGGCTGTTACAATGAAAATCAGGAATTACCAGCTCCTGTTGAAATCTAAAAATGATAAAACATGAAGATGGAAATAGTAGCTCAGTGGTTACGGTTTTGGACTACAGCTTGGAAGATTATGAGTTTGATTCCCAGCTAAGTTGCTGTTGCTGGGCCCCTGAGCAAGGCCCTTAACCCTCAAATGTGCAGTTGGATAAATAAGATAAATGAAGATTGCTTTAGAAGGGAATCATCCAGATGTTAGAAATGTAAATAATAAGCTAAATTATTTTTCCAAATGTTCTTTTTTTGTGTTTTCTTGTTTAAGTTTTTTTTCCCCAAAATAATCCTTACGCATTAACAATACTGACTTAAACGTAATTTAAAGTTTGCTTTTATCACATACATACTTGCAAATAAAATAGTTATCTGATTTTCATTTGTTAATAAGAAAAAAAACATTCTGTTCTATAATTATGACCATGATTATTTTAGCATGAGCTTTGCATGAACTACAACGAACAATAAGCAGAAATCTGGAATGAAAAAAGCTCAACATAAATACAAACAGGTTGCTTAACACCAAATGCTGGAAGAAGAATGTTTAAGATACATTCCTTAGTTTAATAGACTTAAAACAGATTGACATTGCATAACAGAATGTAAATAAAATTCCTGCCTAAATGCATTGTTTCATTATTATAAAAAACAGAACTTAGTTGTTGAGCTATGTTAATATCGTATTCACTACGACAGACATACCATCGTGCAACCATGACAGAAGAACAGAATTCCGAACCTCAAACAGACCAAGAAGGTATAGTATGTTCATTCCACTCCCAGTTATGTACACTGCACAAATTAAAAAAATGAAATGGGAAAAAAAGCCTTTCACTGTATGTTGTACTATATATGATGTACATGTGACCAATAAACTTTGAACTTGAACTTGAAATTATTATTTCAAAAATAGCTTGTTCCTGCAGATACATGCCCCATTCAACTGTACAATCTGTTTTAAAAGAAGACACCATTTTTCTTCACAGAGGTGATTCCTGTTGGCCATATTAACCCAGCCTTTATACAGGATGAGAAAACACAGAATGAAAACCCGGAGAATCCCCCGAAGGAGGACTCTATATCAAAATTTAAGACCAAGAAGTAACTCAAATTTATTTAGAAACATTGTTCATTATCTTTCTCTATAAAATGAATATTCAAATGCAACACTGAAATAGGTAAGTATTCATTATGAATTTATTATTAAGGAAGAAGACAAAGGAACCACTAAAAACAGTTGGTCTTTTCCAGCTGGTAAGGAAATATTTGACTATTCTGAATTCAAATTGCAAAGTAACACATATACATCTATAACTGAATTTTCTTTGTTTCTTAGTACCTGGTTTCTTTTGTTATTGCAGTATCGATATGCCACCTGTCCAGAAATCTTTCTGATGCTGATTGCTCTTCTGTGTGCTGCTGTTCATGGCGCATCCCTCCCCATAATGTGTGTTGTGTTTGGACAGATGACTGACAGCTTTGTACTTAGTGGACAACATTTCAATGTTTCAGGTATTTAAGGCACACATTATACCTTCACTGAAATTGTGGTTTATGACACTATGTCAGCCATCAACAGCGTGTGTGTGTGTGTATATATATATATATACGTATATATATATATAGAGAGAGAGAATGACAGTGTCTCCAGCTATAGGTCATGAAAGCTCAATAAATGTTTTGATCAGTATAAAAATTATATACATCATATATTACAGAGTGCTAGACAACCTTCTGCATTCCTGTTACCTATTTTGTTAAGGAAATATCTTTTGGAAGCATGCTGCTTATCCTCCAGAATAGTTTCAGAGTTTTGCAAAGCATCTCTTTACACTTTTCTCTACCTTTTTTCTCTTTACATAGCTAAACACTTAATTTTGTATACTTTAATTTTCATGTTTATGTCCTTGAAATGTGCATGCAGTGTCAAGAACTACGAACTGTCAGCTTTTATAGATATTAACTGTTTACATACCGCTGAATTATGCAATTAACGGAGTTGCTTACCCTCTGCATGAAACTTTATAGGAAACGTAACTTCAGAGTGTGTTTCTATACCAGGAATAGACATTGAAGCATCGATGACAAGGTTAATTGAAATTATTTACCTTCCATTTCTTTTATTTTCCTGGCAACTCATTGACTGTCATTTATTTGTTAATCCTTATATGAACAAAAACTCTTTGTGATGATATTCTGCTTAACTCACACACAGATATGCTTATTACTTTGTTGGCATTGGTGCTGCGGTCTTGATCGTTGGAACATTCCAGGTCATGCTGTTTGTACTGACAGCCACTAGGCAGACGAAGCGGATCAGAATGAAGTACTTCCATGCGATCCTCCATCAGCCGATGGCATGGTTTGACACGCATCCCATTGGAGAACTTAACACTCGACTCACAGAGTAGGTTATGATCAGGCCACCTACTCATAAACAATGTTTTACACATAAACATTTATAATAACTGCTTTTCTAAGCTTAGTGTAACTGCTTTCTCTACAATACGAGTGTTCTCTTTTTGACAGTGACATAAATACAGTCAATGATGGCCTGGGAGACAAGATCTCTATATTTGTGCAGTGCTTGTGCAGATTTATTGCAGGTTTTATTATTGGATTTATTTTCGGCTGGAAGTTGACCCTGGTCATTTTAGCAGTGAGTCCACTGCTTGCAGGATCAGCTGCTGCATGGTCTAAGGTTTGTACAATTAGCTACTGGAAAACTTTGGAATTAAGGAAATTAATTCTTATTTATCATGCTCAGTGCCTGTTATTTAAGTGAGAAGCATGGCAATAAATGTTGGAATGCTAAAAGTACATTTTTGGATATGAATAAATGACAATCACTAACCAAATGGCAATATATAAATATAATATAACTTAATTATGTTTATTCACCTCAAAGATTCTTGCCACTCTTACAACTAAAGAGCTGACCTCCTATGCTAAAGCAGGAGCTGTGGCTGAGGAGGTTCTTGTGGCTATTAGGACAGTTGTTGCATTCAATGGCCAACAAAAAGCTTTGGAAAAGTAAGAACCTCTTGTATATTCCTCAGTGTTCAAAAGACTAAAAAAGCTGTAAAGAACACTTTTTAAGAAAATGCAAATATTGTTGTCTGTATTCTAGGTATGAAACAAACTTGGTGGATGCAAAGAACTTTGGAGTGAAAAAAGCTATTACGACAAATGTGTCAATGGGGCTAACACAGTTCTTCATACTAGGAACTTATGCCCTGGCGTTTTGGTATGGAACAAAGCTCTCAGTGGATGAACCAGAAAACTACTCCATTGGAAAAGTCCTCACTGTAAGTTTGAAATACGTCACAGTGTTTACTATGATAATACATTAAGATGAATGTTCCACACAGCATAGACAATAGAATAGACAACAATAGAATGCTTTATTGCCATTGTACAGCAGTACAATGGCAATAAACATGTAACAGGTAAGTTAACATTGGCAAACAGATATTCAACATGCAAACATAACATAAAAGCCTAATGATCAATAATTAAAAAACTAAATAACACCACTTAAAATCAAACTGATTAAAAAAGTTATTGCCTAATTATAATATTAATGTTGCACATTATAAGGTATATAAAGAGGAGATTCTTTATGCTGTTAAAAAACTTAGTCATGTGTTCACAGGCTTCACAAATCTGATCTAGTTTTAAGTGTATTTGCCGTGCTTTCTAAGCTGCTATAGCGCCTCCCAGCGAGAAGGAGGCCAAATAGTTTGTGTCCAGGATGGGTGTTGTTTTTAATTATGAGGCACCTGGAGCTAGAGATTCCCTCTAAAGAAAGACGGGAGCAACCAATATTTTCTTTGCAGACTTAATGAAAGAAAACCGCTTATTTAGGTGCAGGATAATGGGGGGAGTCCAGGGTTATACAGCTTGTCTAGTAGGATGATTGTGTTGAATGCTGAGCTCTATTCAATGAGCAGCATTCTTGCATAGTTCCCCATGTGTCCCGTGTGCTGTAATACTGTGTGGAGGGTTATGGTGATGGCATCTTCAGTTGATCTATTTCTTCTATATGGAAACTGATGAGAATCAAAGAAGGAAGGCAGGGTGGCTTTGATGTGCTGAGCCACTTGTTTCTCAAAGAAGTTCATGACAACAGATGCCAGGGCTGCTGGTCCATATTCATTAAAACTGCTTTCAACTGGATTTTTGGGAATAGGGTTAATGGTAGCAGACTTTAAGCAGATTGGACAGATGCCTGTGCCAGTTTGAAATTGAATATGCTTTGTGAGGACCCCTAAGAGCTGTTCTGCACAACCATTTATTACCTTGCTGAGTACTCCACCAGGACCTGCTGGTCCACCAGAACAATTTGCTGACTTTAAGCATGTGGGCATGTGGGCCAGGGTAAATGGTGTATGTAGTATGCCTGTATGTGGTTCTGTACTATCAAAAACACAAAGTGAAGGCAACAAAGTGATTTAACTTTTCCGAGTAAGTCATCAGTGCTGATTGCCATAGGTGGTCTGCCTTTGGAGTAAATAATCTGGTGTAGATCTTGTCACACCTGCCATGGATTGGTGTGTGCCAGATTCTTGTAGTCTTTCCTGACTGCTTTGATGCCTCAGCTCTTTCAACAATGTACCTTGCTCAGTCCATCGGCCTAAAGACAGCATTGTATGCCTGTAGGAATAACTACAACGCACCCATAGTTTGAAATTTGAATGATTCTGGATGCTTAATGACATTAGCATTATTGGTGCAGATATTTATGTAGAACAAAACATTTGCTGAATGGTTGTCTGTCTCTAAGTGGTAGCCCTGCAATTAACTGGACTAACTGTTCAGGGTGTCCTGCCTCATGCCCGGAGTTAGCTGGGATAGGCTCCAGCGCACTGGCGACACTGAACAGGATAAGTGGTAGACAACGAATGAATGAATGAATGACATCATCTCAAGTTGCTGTAAATACCTCTTACTGTTTAAATATATTTTAATCTGTTTGTGCAAATCAGTCTTGAAGCATAATGAGTGTTTTCACTGGCCAGGTTTTATGCTGCCCCCAACTTCTCTGGAGGGAATCTCTAGCCCTAATGTGCCTTATAGCTAAACTATTTGGCCTTCTGCCTTCTTTGGGTAGAAAGTAAGACAAATAGGCTTAAAAGCAAAATATGACACAAAGGCAATGAAAGGTAGTTAGACAGGTCCAGATGTAGTAAGGGTACTGCTCTGTATGCATTCTTTATGTTTGATAAGACATAAGAATTTCGAGCACATTGTCCTTAAGCACGCAAGGATCTGACACTGCAGCCGGCTGATAAGCAAGACTGCCTGACTGTAGACATAACTAGTTTGAGAGCATGATCTTACACACGCTGAACATGGTAATGCATAGTGTACATAGTAATGCAGAGGTTGCTGCCATTTCATGTTAACCTTTTTTCTCTGTAGGTCTTCTTTTCAGTGATGATTGGTGCATTCTCTTTAGGTCAGGGAGCTCCCAGCTTGGAGAGTGTTGCTAAAGCCCGTGGCGCTGCATTTGCCATCTACAACACGATTGATAGGGTAACGCTCCTTTTATAGCAATAACATTCACACAACTTTTATGACAATAAAAGACTTGCTTAGTCCTTTATTTGCTATCATAGCCCCGCCCTATTGACAGCAGTTCAAAGGAAGGCTACAAACCAGATAGTGTGAAAGGTGACATTGAATTCAAAAACATAAATTTCAGCTACCCTTCCAGAAAGGATGTCAAGGTAATCTGAGAGAAATTTAATATCTTTCGTATGAAATATAGGAGTATGATTCTTCTTCTTTACATGTATTTTCTTACTTGTCACAGATCCTACAGGGAATGAACCTAAAAGTGCCCCATGGAAGGACAATTGCTCTGGTGGGGTCCAGTGGTTGTGGGAAGAGCACCACGATTCAATTGTTGCAAAGGTTTTATGATCCAGATCAAGGAGAGGTATGTACTGCACTCTGAAATCAGTGTGCATTAAGGACTTTATGGTTGGTCATTTGTTTGTTGATTTGCTCTGATTAGGGCATCTGTGCTTGCAGGTCACCCTGGATGGTCGAGATATCCGCTCTCTAAATGTGCGTTGGCTGAGGGAAAACATGGGCATTGTGAGCCAGGAACCTGTACTCTTTGGCACCACTATTGCTGAAAACATTCGCTATGGTCGTGAGGATGCCACTGATGAGGACATTGAACGGGCTATAAGGGAGGCTAATGCTTATGACTTCATCTCTAAATTACCAGAGGTAAGTTGTTGATTTCAAAATCTGGTAGTTGCCCGACATATATTATTATTATTATTATTCCTTGAAAAATTGCTTAAAAGGCCTCACACAACAAAGTTTAACTTAAAAAGCATTTCAATGCCTTACTTTTTTGTGGACAGAAACTGAACACCATGGTGGGGGAGCGTGGGGCACAACTAAGTGGTGGGCAGAAGCAGAGGATCGCCATTGCACGTGCTTTGGTTAAAAACCCCAAAATCCTCTTGCTGGATGAAGCAACATCAGCCCTGGACACACAGAGTGAAGCTATTGTCCAAGCCGCTTTAGATAAAGTAAGCTGAATACAACTACTCTCAAAGCACCACATAACATTTAGATAGATGATGATGCATAGAATTGGTTCATTACATGACAGTCATTACAGTTTTTTATTTGCTGATTACATGATAGAGAATAAATTGATGAACACCATGTCAGCTTATGCTTCTTTCCAGGCAAGAGCAGGCCGAACCACCATAGTAATTGCACACCGGCTGTCCACGATCCGTACTGCTGATTTAATTGCTGGCTTTAAAGATGGTCAGGTTGTGGAGCTCGGCAGTCACAGGGAACTCATGGGCAAGAAAGGAATCTATTACTCTCTTGTCACACAACAGGTACCCTTGTATCTACACCTCGGATTAGACAGTTATGGTATACGTTTAATTAAAGTTAAGGGTACTTTAATGTTCTTTAATGCAGTCTTTTGTATTTATTTATGGTCTATAGTCATCGGGCAATTTAGAAGATCTTGATGATGATGGTGAAGAGTTTGACGATTATGATTTTGATAATGATGATGAGATGGGAGAAACATCCGACAATCCTGACGATCTGATGGAAGTCACGATAGACAACAGTGGATTTGAGAGAAATTCATTAAGACGTAGCATAACTCTTCAAAGTAGATCGTCGAAAAGAAATTCAAAGCAAAAAATGAAATCTAAAAAGTCGAAGAAGGAGAAGAAGGTATGGTGTAAACAATAACTTTGGAGGTTTATATTGAAGTACTACAAAGAAGTCCCAGGGTTAAACCAAAGATATAAACCAAAATTATTTTTAATAATAATTATTGATTGAAAGACTTCATAATTACTTTAAATACTTTACATTAAATACTCCAACTATACTATCTCTTTCATCAGAAAAAAGAAAAGGTTACAGATGTCCCTTTCTCCAGGATTCTGGCTCTGAACAAACCTGAGTGGCCCTATATGACAGTGGGTATACTGGCCAGCATTGTGGGAGGAGCTGTCTACCCTTGTGTGGCAATCCTCTTTGCCAAAATCATTGGTGTGAGTTAATGTCTTTCCTTCTGGTTGATACTTCTCAAACATATTTGTTGTTTGTATGCATGTGACTGGCGCAGTGCTTAGACTGGTCCATTTTGTTCATATTTTCAACTGTAGATTTATTTTTACGTTTTTTTTGCAATTTCTTCAAAAACTTTATGTCTAGGTATTTGCTGAATTGGACCCAGAAGTGAAGCGGCAGAAGACTCTGATGTTTTCTCTTCTGTTCCTCCTGCTTGGAGCTGTGTCATTTATTACATATTTTCTTCAGGTGCCCTTAAAAGAATACAATTCACTATTTCAAACTAGGCATATTCGCCTTTTTTTATACTTACTATTAAATTGTTTTATTCTTGCCAATTTGAAAACTGAAGTCACTTTTTCCAGGGCTACATGTTTGGAAAGACTGGGGAAACTTTAACTATGAGAATGAGGAGTCAGGCATTTAAAGCCATTTTACGACAGGTATGCCAAAACTTTACTAAACTGAAATTATATGATCTTTGTCGTACTCGAAGGAGGTGACTTGGTCCCCCTTTATAACTTGTTGACATGTTTGTAGGACATTGCCTGGTTTGATGATGACAACAATGCTGTAGGTGTCCTAACCACTAAATTAGCAACAGACGCATCAATGGTTAGAGGGGTAAGTGATTTCCTACCACAAAGGCTAACTATCAAGTCTTTGTTACTTTCTAATTCCTGGCTTTATTTCAGTTATGATAACTCTTAACATGTGTTATTAAAAATCTACTATGGGTTAATGAGAAAGTACAGAAACACTAAGAGGAAATGTAGTGAGTAGTGCAAGTCCAGACTCACCAGGTTCTTTGAATTGAAATTAAAGGGTCATTAATTAATGCAAACATTTGAAAATTTAATTGCTTTGAATCTGTTTGGTATCACAGCATTTATTTTAAGAACACATTCATGAAGGCCAGCTCATATATTCTATATATTGGATATATTCATTATCATGGCTTTAAGAACAAATACGGTCATTCTTACAATTCTCCTCTTGATTTCTTTCTCAGGCAGCAGGCTCTAGCCTGGGCTTAGCCTTCGGCACTATCTCTTCCTTAGGAATTGCTGTGATCATAGCCTTCATTTATTGCTGGCAACTTACCCTTCTTATACTCTCCTGTGTGCCATTCCTTATTGGGTCCCATTTTATCCAAATGAGAGCTCTGGGAGGCCATGCTTCCAAAGATCAGAGTGCACTAGAGATGTCTGGAAAGGTACATAATTGTTCTATTGTATTATTGTAACAATACAAAAATATATGTAAATAGATAAATCAATCAGTTCATTCAAGTGTGTACACTATTAATTGGACTAGGGTTGTTTTGCATCTCTTGGTTTTGTTTTTTAATTATCCCAATGATTGCATCTGATTTTTGAAACACATAATTGCAAATCTTTAAACAAACAAAATTTTAAGAGACAGCAAAAGATTTCACTGTAAAAAAAAAAATCTAACATTTCACCTTAATGCTTATTCCACAGATATCCACAGAAGCTGTCGAAAACCTTAGGACTGTGGTTGGATTAACAAAAGAAGATGTCTTCTTCAACAAGTTTAATGACAGCCTCAGTAAACCATATCGGTACAATATAATTATAGTACTCATACTCTCAGCACAGAACAACTGAAAGAATAAATTTGTTCATTTGATTTATGCAGAAAAATACATAGCATACATACCAATTAGTAATTTGACAGACCACCAGAACAACTCCTCAGAGAATAAGTGTAGCTTACTTATGCTAACAAAATGGCATTCAGAGCAAAACAGAGACATGCATTTTAATTGGTCTGTGTTTGATAAACATTCAATAACGTTGTGAGTTTACAAATGTTAATTTTAAAATTCAAATTTTAAATGTAAAACTTTTTCAGGTCTGCCTTGTGTAAAGCACCTATCTATGGACTCACCTTTGCCATTTCTCAAGCAATTCCTTACTTTGTTAATGCTGCAATCTTCCGTTTTGGCTCCTGGCTGATTGCACACTGCCACACGAAATATGAGAGTGTATTCCTGTAAGCACAATTTGGAAAGTATTTTATGTCAACTATACTGTTGTTTTTTTGTTGACTTTTATTTGTCTGCAGCCTTCACACAAAATTTTGACTGTAGATTTTTTTTTTAACAGGGTGTTTTCTGTTATTGTCTTTGCCGCCATGAGTATTGGCCAGTCCTCATCATTTGCCCCAGACTTTGCCAAAGCTAAAGCTGCAGCTGGAAGAATCTTAAAATTACTTGAGCAAGTACCTGAGATTGACATCTACAGCGAGGCAGGAGATAAACCAGTAAGTGAAATATCTACAGTTTGGCCTTTGGCTCAAACCATTTATTCTGGTTGCTATTGTATAGTGTTTAGATGTAATGATTATGCAATCCTGCTCTTCTTTCAGACAAACTTTAAGGGAGAGATAGAGTTCGCCGATGTGCAGTTCTCATACCCGACACGTCCAAACACAAAGATTCTGCAAGGCCTAAATGTATCAGTGGCACAAGGGCAAACGTTGGCACTGGTGGGAGGCAGTGGCTGCGGGAAAAGCACCACAGTACAGCTGTTAGAACGGTTTTACAACACTGCCAGTGGGCATGTGGTACGTCAGGATCATAGAATAGTTTTTCCATGTTTATTCTCAGAATTACTAAGTCGTGTCATTCTGTCATGTCAGCCACGCGTGTTTGTGTAATAAAATAAATTAGATAAAAGAAAATACTAGATGCTGGTAAATTACTTGCTGTATCACTGACTACATTTTCTTGCAGTTAATGGACAGGATAGACACAAAGAAATTGAACCTTGCTTGGCTGCGCGCTCAACTCGGACTGGTGTCTCAGGAACCCATCCTCTTTGATTGTACCATTGCTGAGAACATTCAGTACGGAGACAACAGCCGTGTGGTCAGCCAGGCAGAGATTGAGGAGGCTGCTAAGAATGCTAATATCCATGACTTTATTCTTGGCCTGCCAGAGGTACATTTTAGTTTAGGCATCATTTCACCTGCACATATTTTTTAAATCTCCATTTTGTATATGTGTTCGAAGGTGAGAGAATGTATGTGCTTGTATATGCGTGGGAATATATATGACAAATTTGTTCAAGAATCTTACCTCCATAAAATTTAATAACAAATAGATATTTAGCTATTTAATTAGCATGCAGCAGAAATTGCCTAGAACATACAGTAGGTGTCAAACTCATGGCCCAAAGGCCAAATAGTTGCAGCAGACCCACAGAGTAGCGACCTCACACCTCATGCATTTTCACATCTCACAGTGCTGAAACAGTGGTTAACACACACACACACACACACACACACACACACACACACACACACACACACGAATGTTAGTGACATTTTATTATTATTTAGCATTGCTACTATCCATTATTATGGCATGTTAAAAATACTCGACTGAAAGGTCACCACCACCTTTTGTGAAGTGTAAATGTATACATTTAAAAAGCATTCCAAGCATCATTAATTTTCAAAGCCATAATGGGGATAGGCCTTTTCATGAAGGCATACACTATATGACCAAAGGTATATGGGCACCTGTCCAGCCACACCCACCTCTGCTTTTTGTTTCTGGAACATGACTTTCGGGGCCGGAAAAAACTCAATGCTACTGCATACAAAGATATTTTTCACAATTGTGTGATTTGGAGGCAAACACCTGGGGTTGAACTACGTTTAGGAGTAATGTTCAGTGTCCATAAACGTTTGGCCATGTATAGAGTATCCTTACAAGCGTTTACATTTTTCTTGATTATACTCATGACCAGCATATTTAAAATCATTTTAGAACTACAACACACGCGTGGGAGATAAAGGCGCTCAGTTATCTGGCGGCCAGAAACAGAGGATAGCAATTGCTCGGGCTTTGGTCCGACAACCTAAAGTGCTTCTACTGGATGAAGCTACATCTGCCTTAGACACGGAAAGTGAAAAGGTTAGTGAGAGCTTCCTGACTGTCTTTGCCATATGCTCTATTCAATATCGCATTTACAATGTATGAAACATTAAGCAAAGTATACATGCAAAGTATCTTTTGACTGAAAAAAAAGAACAGGTGAAGAAAAAGCAGGGAGCATTATAACCAGGAAGCATTATAAAACACATGTACATGTCCTTTTGTTACTAGACATGCACGTATAGCATAAACAATACACTTGACAATTATCCAAATAACTAGTTTATTAAAAACCAGTGGGAGTGACAAAACTCACCAGGCTTCCACAGAAGGGTAACCAAACATAAAACCATATGCCCGTCTACCACCTACCGGCACAGACAACCAGACAACACGTTTTTGAAAGTGTCATTACACTTCTGATTAGTGAGAATGAAACTTGTGATAAGTTTAGCAAATTTTTTTTGCTGCCAGAATTTCTTACACAGTACATGTAGTAACAAAAAAGAAATTATTGATTGCTTGGACCTTTGATATAATTATTATACATTATTATTGATCTTAAATCTCCCCCTTCCTAACCCAAATAAAATGTAATCTTTAGTATAATGTGCAAATAGAAATAGTTCTTTAGGTTCTTTATAATGGATTCTTGGTATTTATCCAGGGTGTGAATGTTTTTTTTTTTTTTTTTTTTTTTTACTTTGACTGCCTATTTTAAATAACTGGATACCCATAATAAGTTATTTAAGGATTAGTAAACAAGAGCTCTAACTGGTTAGGGACAGGTTAATTACAGGCTCTATTTAATGTGTCAGAATTGTAATATTTACATTAATGACATGGGAGATTCAGAAGCTTAGTGGAGCTTTTCAACATGTGATCCCTTCTAGCAATTTGCAGAGTCATGATAATGAGGTATGCACATTTTATAATAAAGTGTATGCACTTAAATCATTTTACATTTGCATGACCACAGATGATCTACACTATAAACAAACAGGAATAACATTGTTTCATTTTGCTTCTCTCAGACTTGTTGTGTCTGCTATAAATATTGTTTAATATTGGCGTCTTTGTCGTTGACCTTTAGCGAAAATCAGTATCAGATAGCATACATAGCAGTATCAAAAAATTTTTTTTTACATTTTCATTTTGTCCCAGTGTCCCAGTACTGTTTGTGACCATTGTTTGTAAACATTATTATACAAATGCTATATAAATAGTGGCCTCAGAAGATGTTTTTTATGCGAGAGTATCAGAATGAAACCTGTTTCCTTATGGTCTTTTCTCTTTGCTGTGGTCTAGATTGTGCAGAAAGCTCTGGATGCTGCTCGACAGGGCCGTACGTGCATCGTCATTGCTCACAGATTAAGCACTATCCAGAACGCTGACACCATTGCAGTCATTCAGAATGGCAAAGTAGTTGAGCAAGGCACACACAGTGAGCTAATTGCCAAACAAGGCGCGTACTATGCCCTTATAAATGCCCAAGTCTCCCATTAACTGTCACTGTATTTTCATAAGAATGTAAAGTTATGTGTAGCAGAACGCACATGAACGCACAACTCAAAGTTGTAACACAACTCAAAGTAACACAAAGTTTAAAGTATAGATAGTATGTACCATATCGATTAGCATATTTATCCTTATAGTACTCAGAATTGCTTACACAACATCTCAAGTGGAACTACCAATCAAGTTATAGCTCAGTATATAGTCATAATGTAGTCATTTTAAAAAAACACTGTATATTTGATTTACATGTAACTAAATGGTTTTGTTCATTTAACTTTGGAGACTGATGAATATTGAACGAATACATATATTATATTATTTATAACCTATTTGTACCACAGTTCTTTGCAACGAAAAAGTCTTTAGTCTTATGACATGGACTCTTCACGGACTCTTGTCAGGATAGATACATACCTCTCTATTTAACATCTTTGTTGGCTGTAGCATTAAGATTCTGTTTACTTTGTGCTTATACCACTGCCAGTGTCGGACCTCACTGATGCACTTTTGGGAGGCAAATTACACAGCCATGCTCCAAAATTGAATGGAAAACCGTTCCAGAAAGGAACAATTATAAATAAGCATGTGCTTAGCATGCACATACGCATATGATGATTAGGTGTCCACATAATTTTGCCTGTAGAGTGTATTCATATAATTATATGTATCTGTATACATCTCTGTATATACCTTTTTGGTCAGGTTGTAAATGCACAAAGTTGTTTGGGACTTTTTGTATTCAATATTTTTGAACATTTATAATATTTACAGTGTAAATAAACAGCAAGTTCAAGTTCAAGTTTATTGGTCACATATACATTGTGCAACACAGCATATAGTGAAAATCTTTGGCGACTAT
>JAOUQX010000036.1:18028771-18048150 GCA_028566295.1 Liobagrus marginatus
ACACACACACACACACACACACACACACACACACACACACACACACACACACACACACACACACACACAATGACATCTTCACTCCACTATGCAAAGGCAGAAGTCAAAGTGGCGGGCTTTTAGGATGACAATAGATGTGCACTTGAAAATTCAGCTCGCTCTTAGAGTAGAGAGGAAAACAAACACTTAAACAGAACTGAATCGTTATTCAGAAAGCCAACAGCCGGCTGCCACGGGATATCTGCGGACCGGCGAAAATTCATAGAAAAACAAACCTGATTTCAATTAGTCATTCGATTAAACTTGTTTTACAATTTTTAACAAAACTCTATAATAAAAAAAACATTGTGAGAGACATATGACGGTAATCACCTTCGAAAAACATGAAAAAAATGTATTATTCAGTGGCACAACCCAAACTTCTTTATCTAGCTCTACCTTGAGACAAAAACACATGACCATTCGAATGTATTTAAGTATTAATTACTAATGAAAAAATAATCATCTGCTAAATACGATCATTTGACTTTCATATAAATGAACCTTTTTGACATTTACACATGTTCATACACGCATCACCAGCTTTCACCCAACATTGTGTGCTGCTACGTCTTTTAAAAGATACTAAAGTCTAGATTGGTGTCCTGATGCATTTTAAACCTTTATTGACCCATTCCTTCTGAGCAGAATAGTTGGTGAATGTTGGATGAGACCATAGAGGTTGCGTATTAAAACTTTTCCACTGAGGCTCAATAGCACGTCTGATCTCCCTGTACCAAGCTGGGGAGCCCTGACTCATAAATCACACGGTGAGCTGTGAGTAGAATAGCTCATCGGCCGGGATTAGGAGCTCAAAAGGCCACGTGTTCTCTGACTAATGCCAAACTGAGCTTGGAGGAGGACGAGAAAGCCCGAACCGGTGTCAGAGAGCTCTCGGCCCACACTCTATCATCTCTAATGGGGACGGAAAGACGGTGGCATCTACAAGACCCGCTTGGCTGAGATTAAAGCTGCAATGCATGCAAATGAGTGTGTTTTGTTAAAAGGTTGAAAAGCTTATAATTTCATAATAGGCATTCTTATGGGAATTAGTTTCTTGTATTTAACCACCAATACTTGCTGTTATCAGTATGCAGTAATACTGTGGGAGCTTATTAAAAGGGATAAAGCTGTCTTTTGTGGGTAAAAGCATCCTTAGGGAGTTCTTAGCACATGGTGCATGCACACATTTATGCACACACATACACATATGGTTATCTTTCCATCCTTGTCATGATCTCCCACTGATACTAATTAAAGCAGCTAATAATGACTACTGATTTGAAGACCGGGGTTCGATTCCCACAACCGCCGAGCTATGTCTGCTGGGCCCCTGAGCAAGGCCCTTAACCTTCAGCTGCTCGGTTGGGTAAATATAAGTCGCTCTGGATAAGGCCAAATGCTGTAAATGTAATTGATGTTAGGCTACATTATATTATAACCTATTTCTATTATTAACCAATAAAAGTGGAGCCAAAAAGTGGGCCATTGGTTTCTAAAGCGCATGCGCGAACACACACACACACACACACGGAGTCAGATTTCTAATCAAAATAAATCAGAATCTGTCTAGTCTGAAAAAACACTGTGATGTTCGAACTTGTCCTCGCATGTGTTAAGGAGGCTTTCAATAGCCTATCTATGAGGAAGAGTTTAAATCTGTCATATCTCCGGAGGGGAACTCTTAAAACAAGTAAAGCAGGGGGAGTTGACTCAGCTTCCTCCCCCGAGGGCGCATCCATCAGCGCGAGCTCGAGGCTACAGCGCCGCTAATTTGTCCTTTTTTTCTCTACGGCTTGCCTACACCGCGGGGCGCGCGCACACGCTGCCGGGGGCCCGGATGTAGCTGCAACACCCTGTCCGTTTCCAGTGTGTGCGTGTGTGTGTGTGTGTGTTTTCAATCCCTAACACTTTGTTTAAGTTTGGAAATTTGTTTAGTTCAAAAGATTGATTTAAAGTTTATTTATAGAGCTAAAAAAAAGTTGTTTTTGCGGTATTCAAGCTAGAATCGCTAAACCAAATATCGACCCCTAAACCAAATATCGATTGCTAAATGAAATCGCTAAGTCAAGTCCTGTCGGTCACACATGTTGAGAACTCAATAATTAATAGTGAAAATATATACAATAATCTAAATAGAGAATAAAATCAGAATAAAGAATAATTAACTTAATTTTAATTGTGAATGGAAATTGAACTGTAATTGTTCTACCAATGTAACAAAATAAAACAAGAAAATAACAGACCCCAAGACAACGCCTTTTAAAGGTGAAACAGAGAATTATCACGTATTAAATTAGCCAAAAACATGAATTTTCCCCACACTAATAAAGTATTGGATATTACAAAGCCAAGAAAAAAATCGGTGGGAATCAGAGATAGACTAAATTTCATTCAGTTACAAGAAAATTAAGCTGAGAAATGCCAGCATTTATGACTATATAAATGTGAAACTTGGAAACACCTCCAGCTCCTTCCTGCACTCATTCTGCATATATCGCCACATGAACTAACTTAACTAGTTCTATAACTTTCTGTTAGGAACCTAGTCCTTATTTTCCCTGCGGGTGAGAAATATCTTAAGAAACACAAAGTATTTAATCTCTGAAACCAGATAACTTAACACTATTAACAGCGGTGTACATTACTTTACATGATTAGCACTGTTGTACATTTCTTTCCACTATTAGCAGTAACGTAGAAGTCACTGGATAATTCATAGTGATTATTAAATAATATGCTTTAGGCAGGGGCTCCCCACCTCTGGATCTTGTGAATAATAACAGAATAATTAAATGGTACTGTTACCACAGTTGGCACTCATGAATGAAACAGGGCTTACCCTCCTCCTAAATACCATATTATGGCTTTTAGGATTAATAAGTGAATGATAAGATACAATTTTATGTGGTTAACAGTAGACAAATCTAAAAAAAATATACACGATAATGAGTATAAAGCCGTGGCACTAATTGCAGTAAACTACTGTCTTCTTATGGCCTACTTATCACTTCCCAAAATCAAAGTTTTACAGTGGTGCATTTCGAACCCTTTATATTTTCTTAATTGTGTATAATTAGATGTTATCAAAACTTGTAAATGTTGAAAAAAAATTGTATACAAGAATTATTGTACAATATAAATTCGTAAAAAGTCGTTTAGGTTTTCAGACACAGAGCTACACCATTGAAAACTGGCCAATTTTAGTAGGTTGATTAAACCAGAACTCTATAGCTATTGCCAGAGAGAAAACAAGCTATGAGATGAATAGGGTTGTCTGTAAAGAATTAATTTCAATCATATGTAGAGTAAAGCTATAACATAAGATATGTGATGATTTGAGCTCGAAACTTGCACTGGATATGATTGGAAATGAATGTTCAAGTGGAGAATGACTTGAAGAAAAAATTATATTGGAAATGATCGATCTTAAACGTTTCAGGGAACAGTTAAGGTAGAAGAAACAACTTCTTGTGCTGAATTGCTCCTAATATAAATGTAAATGAACACATTGGCGTAATTTAACACAAAGTGAAAGGATGTCAAGTTTTTGATTTATTTGATTGTATTTCATATAATATTTCACTAAAGTCTGCAGCCAGTTCAATTTGTACATTAAACTGACTAACAAAATAATACATTTTTGTGCTCTAAGTTCTATGATATATTTGACTTTAAATTTACACGATAGTTAAATTCTGCATTTGTTTCACGTGCATGTAGCTTGTTTCGCATATCAGTAGCTTCATGTTAATTGTTTCTGTATAGAATTTAATATTTGAGATTTTAATCATGGAATGATGAAATAACCGTACTGCAGCACTCTGGATACCCTTCAAACAGAAGATACCCATTAAAACTTATTCAACATATTTGTAATAAAGTTGACATTAATTATGAAATAAGATATGAGGTGGAACGCAGGAGGAACCAAGAGGAAGGACTGCCCTCCTGAGGACACTGTTTATACTCAGGACAGAGCTTCATTTAGCATTACAAGTAAGGTATAAAAAGTCAACATTGTTCATTTTAGATACCATGTCCACACACACACTTGTAGTTATTTATGTGTGTGCAGGTTGAGAAGAGAGCAAGAAATAGCTGAGCGACTTTCCAATGGTGAGACAATATGAGATATCTTACCTTATTAAATATTATTTACTGATGTAATCATATCTTTAAATTAGAACAAAAAAATATTACAAACTGCACATTGACTTTTTTTTATTAATGTTATTTTACAATTCTGTACTGATAAGTCTTGGTCCTAACATAGTGGAACAAATTGTAAACCTGTCCAACCTGGCAACCCGTATATGTTTGGTTTAATTGTAAATTAGACCCCTAGAGGGCAACATCGGTGCACTCACTGTCCCGTAGCAGCGTTCAACCTGTCCGTCACTTGTAGTTTTCTCTAAATAATGTGTGACCTAGCAAAACACCAGTGTCGCAAAATGTAACATGCTTTTACAAGGCGTTCTTAAAGGACCTAACTGTATTAAGCCATGATAGCTAAAAAAAAAAAAAAAAGGAAAGTTTTAGGAATCAAACAAGGAGAAAATTTTTCAACGCCATCACATCCAAACCATAGTGGGTTAAAACTATAAAACTAGCTCCGGCTTCGATTGGACAAACTGTGTTTGAGCTACCGTGTTTATACTAGGTTCATTTCCAAGGCAACTCTGCGCTATCCTACCCCGCGGGGCGCGTGCTTTTTTTCTTTCCCTCCTTTTTAATCTCAGCGTCTCGCACGAGGGTCCAAACTCCGTTTGTTTGTAAAAAAAAAAAAAGCGTTCCCTATAACTCCATAAGTAGTTGGACAATTTTATTATATCACGAAAACTTAACAGAGAAAACATGTTTGAGGAAGATACAGACGTTAGCCCTCTGTTTTCGGATGACGAAAGGGTGCAGTTTATGGGTGAGACAATTTGCCGGATGTTAAGAGTCAAAACCGAGTTTTGGGACAAGTTCGTCATTATGGAGGAGAACCAAATTCTTCTTACTGACTACTTTGAGGGACGAGTTAAGTTTTTGTTTTTCACCTTACCCTCGTCTGCCGTCCTAACCGCCTTCTCTGAGGTAAGTGTGGCCTATGCCGCTGTCTGTTATGAGAAAAACAAACAGCAGTTCAGTGTACATCCTGTGTACCTTCTAACCTCCAGAGTAAGCAAAAATAGTATTGTGTAGTAAAGTATTGTAAGATTCACAGTAAACAGTTGTATAACATGTGCCCATCATCAACTTTATTAGGGACACCCATACAACTGCACTGCACTCCACGCAACCAATTATGTGGCAACAATATTAAGAGCTTCAGTTAATGTTAAAAATTTTTTTACACACAACATTCTTTACAGAACAGAATAGTATGAGTGGAAGGTCTGCAGACTAACACATCTTGTTGATGAAGAGATTAAAATAGAATTACCAGATTGGTTTGAGCTAACAGGAGATCAGTAGTAACTCTTTACAATTAGGGTGAGCTGAAAAGCAAGCAGAATGCACACCTTATCAAATAAGATGTCAACGCTATCATGGCCAAAGACTCACCCAAACGAGACAGATTTGAAATAATGACAGGTGATTTTTATTTATTTATTTATTTTTTACGTTTTATCTATTTCTATTAACTATATTCTTGCATCTTTCTTTGTAAACTTTAAATACTGCTGTGTGTTAAAATCTCAGATCACTAGTTTCTGAAATACAAAAATTAACAGCATAGAGTCACAGAGTTCATACAATTTTTGTAATAACCGGTATCTGTAAGACTGGTGTAAAATACTGCGTTGTTTGGTTTTTTTTTGCTTCGTATTTATTCTTTTAACGTTGACCGCTCCCTAATGTTCTGTTTTTCATGTATGCTGAATGAACACTAGGTTTCCTCCACCTGTGACTGCAGGAGGTTATATATTCTCAAAAAGAAAAATGTGCCTATCCTTTCTGAGAACTGCAGGAACATTCTGCTTTTCGGTGTGCTGTCACCATCGGTACTTTTACAGCTGTCAACCAGTGTGGACAAGGTAATCCTGCTAAAGGCACATGTAGTTAGCAGGTAATGTCTTAAAGCTCAAAATCATAGGTTCCATCCTGAACTCTGGTCACATTTTCCTGGATGTGCAGTTCCTTTTAAATGCTGTGGATTTTTCATATTCTTTCCACCTCACAAAAACATGTCAATAAATAGATTAGCTTTGATAAATTATTCCTGGGCATGAATACATCCAGGGTGTATTCCCGCCTTTTGGCCAGTGGCCCACCATGGATCACCATGACCCTGACAAGGAATAAAAATGAATAGAATCTTAAGATTTTATCAGCTATCAGGACTAATCAAGGTTTCCAAGGACTTTAGGACATATGCTAGATCTAGCCTACTTTTAGTTTTCAGCATGCTTGCATTTTGATATCTGTCTGAATCACCGCTCAGTATTAGACAGCTCTTTCTATGCATAATGTGTCAATGTTTTATGTCAAGGTCTGCCTGCCACTTTTGTCAAACAAGGAGAATCATCAACTCTGGCCAAATGTAATATCCCAGGATATAACACAACACGTAGAGAATTTATCGAACAAGGTCTCTGTGGTTAAAGGACAAGTCTATGGGAAAACTATGCTTCCTGTGCCAGCTGTGACCGAGAGGATAGAAGACTGTCTGGAAGCATCAATCAGTCTGTAAGATGAAGTTATCTAGTTGAATACATTACGCATGTTGAGATATCAGTCATCAACTGTATTTTCCATCTTAAAATTTCTTGAATTAAGCAGAATCAAGCTGTCAATGTGATATTCAAAGCATGTTGGATTAAAAAAATCAAAAAAATTCCTACTCAAATTTAAATAAGGCTGCATTCAAATCAGCCATGTTGGCCACAATTACAAAAAACTCCCAAAGGGATGGATGTATGTAATTTTAATGAACATACAACAGATGCTATACAGTTCTTATAGTTAACAATAAGATACTTTTATACATTTCACAAATACAGTCAGTGCTGTTATGACCGAAGGGCAGTCATGCATGCGGTCGAGTCCATGGTCATAAACTGGGTCCATCTGATACAAAAAGTCTTAAAAGAAGATTCTGCTAAACTCATCTCAAAAGGCCTAAACCCAGGACCAAGCACTGAACTGGACTTCTGGAGGTCAAGAAAAGACAACATAGAAAACATTTATGAGCAGGTTTGTGTACCCTAGAGCATGTGTACCCTTTTAATTGTGTACATCATTAGTAACAATATTATTGATTTATTATGGTCCATTTATTATGGATTTTTAAAAAGGATTATTATACGGTCCTATTCTTAGCTCCAGAGTGCAGTTATTCAGAAGATGATGAGAATTCTGGAAGTGGCAGACAGCAGCTATTACCCATCTTTTAAAGCACTTATAGAGGAGGTCTATGATGGTAATTCAGTTTAATCTTACTTGATCCTTTTATCGAAGCATGATTGTTACAACTAGCTTCTAGTAAGGTAATCAATAATCTTGAACATATCTTCTTTTTAAAGCGACACAGTTGCCACTTCACAGATCCAGATCTTGAGCCTGGCTTACTGTCTATTTATGTTGTTCCGTATATCAGTGCGGTTTATCTCTTGGTTAAGTGGTTTCCCTTCACACATAAAATATGCCAGCAGCTGCATTGGTTGTGTGTGTGCGCGTGTGTGCGCGCTGGATTGGCATCCCATTCAGGATCTATGTAACACTTCAATCCTAGTGTCCCATGGATAAGCTCTACATATCCTTGATAAGGATAAAGCTTTTATTAAACATAAATGAATGAATCTTTTATTCCTATGTTACACTTTACTGAGTAAATGTTATGTCTCTTTTAGTGTCATGCCTTTTACCTTTTTTCTTTGAAGCATTACAGGAAGCAAGAAATGTGGATCTCCACCTGCGGCAACTTCGGCCTGTCTTGTCTAACTTTGAAACGAGGGAATTCTCCTCCATTCACCCAGTTATAGCTCCCGTTTTTCATGTTATTTCTCTTGTTTGGATTCATTGCTCATTTTACCGCCAGCCTGCTCGCATTGTAGTGCTGTTGCAGGAGCTATGCAACCTTTTCATTTTGCAGGTAATAATAAGAAAAATTCAGATTGTATTAGGAATAGGATTGGACGGTTAGTTGACCTTACAATTAAATTTACCCTAAATGATCCTTAAAAGAACATGGAGATTTAAACAGAGCATCTGTCATTAATAGCTCAATTAGGTTTTGTTTAGTGTTCATGATTTAGATACACAGCTCAAATTAATATTAAAAGCATTTTTTCTTTTCCTCAACCAGGCTATCTCATACCTGTGTGGAGAGGAGCTGCTACGGGGAGAGACAGACGAAATTCTGGAGAAACTTCAGACCGTTATGAAGCTTAGTCGATGTTTTAAAGAGACATTTTGCGTCTACAAGGAGAAGGTGGCCATGTGGGCCAGTTCCAGAGGCATACGCAAATGCTGGGACTTTCCATCTGCTTTGGTCTTTAGTCGCTTTGAGTGCTTTACAGCTCGAGTGCTGAAGTTAGAGGTGGGATATAACCATTTCTGGGTTCGGCTATAGCTTAATCTTGCATTGACTTCATGTTTGAATGAATAACACTAAGGGAAATGTGTTTGATGCAGGATCTTTTCTTCACTGGGGTCAAGTTACAGAAATTGGAGAAGGTTATTTTTGGTGGAATCAAAGGAAGAATGTACACAGAACAGGTTAATCTGATCCACTCCGAGTTTCAGCAACTCTGTAAAGGAATCATGGAGAGTGAATATGATCCTTTAGATTTGACATCCAAGGTACACTTTTACAACCACTAAACACATTATTGAAAGTCTCATAAAATGTAATGAATGCATTAATGACAGTTATTGAAAGAGTTCCGTCAAGGAAGTATTAGCTTTGCTGATACTTAGAGATGAAATAATGAAAATCTTTCTTTGATAAACTGTATTTCCTTCACTCTATTAATGTCGTATCAGATGATTTCAGAATTAGTATTGTATTTCAAGGCATGTCGTAAATAGCCAACGCTATTTAGTTTATTAAGCCAAAAACCTAAAAAGTAAATCCCTTTTTTTTAAATTATTTTTTTTAAAAAGGCTTTTGACAAGGATTATGCACATTTTAAAGAAAAGGTTGCAGAATATGATCGACGACTTGCCGACATCCTTTGCCTGGCTTTTAAAGACTGTTCAGGACTGGAAGCTGTTTTTAAAGTAAGTTCCTCTAACTGGTTATTTACAAAAATAAATTAATTATGTGTAAAACCTAACATTTATTTTGTACATAGCTGCTAGCTGTGTTTCAACCTTTCATGGACAGAAAGATCATTAAGGAAACATTTACCCCCAATGTCACCAAACTGAGGCACCTTGTTGATGTTGAGCTGGAAACATGTAAATACCTACTTGACACGCAGCGAGAGCAGGTATTGCTCTTTTTGACTACAACAATAGCTCATACACAGTATATACTAATAATTCAGAGGTTCATTTTATCTGGTATTGTTCCATGTTTGTCTCCAGACAAATCATTTTAAAGATTTAGTTAGTAAGAACATGCCTGTCATGTCTGGTGCTTTGAAATGGGCCAAAATGCTGAGAAACAGAATCCAGATGCTGTGGCAGAACTTCCGACTGGTTTTTGACATGTAAGTTTTTCCAAGCGTCCTAAAAATGTCTTTAACCAAAAAAAAAAAACTTAATTATTTTATGAAATTAAAAGCACAACATTTGCATGCTGTTTGAAGTTATTGTATCAATTTTAATAACAAATGAAAGAGTAATGCATCATATACCTACTAGGACCTTTGAGGAACCAGATGTGAAGTCATTCTATCATAAATACTTTGAGATGTGCTCAGTGCTGGAGAAGTATGAAAAAGAGGTGTACGCAGAATGGTGCAGTAATGTTGAACAGGTCTGCCAGCTGAACCTTGATCAACCCCTAATCAAGAGAGATTTAATTTCTGGTTGCCTATCAGTGAATTTCAATCAAGAGGTACAGCCTATTATTATAGTACATCAGAGTACTAACATGCTGTTTAAACTTGAGTTATGGTTATATAAGTTTTGATTAAAACTTATTATATTTTAAGTCATTAAACTTGTCTCCTAAGCTGTTGGCTGTCCTGAGGGATGTTCGATATCTTCAAATGTTTGAGCAAACCATTATCCCTTCTGCTGCCTTAGAGGTGTATGAGAAAAGAGATACGTTTCTCATGGTTTGTAATGATTCTTTTAATACATAATGGTTATCAGTAGATACTGTCTTTGCTATGTCTCACAGTATATAGGACATTTTATTTTTTAGAACGCTTTAATCAGTCACTACTTTTCAAGCAACTTCAAGCCCATTATTCTATTTCTTCTATAGTGCCTGAGTACTCTGCAGTTACTAGTCCTGCTCTACAACAAGGCACATAACATGGCTGCAGATGTGGACGTTTCTCTACTGAAAGCAGATCTAGAGGCCATAGACAAGCAGTTGTATTGGGCTGAGACTGATCTGACATGGCAAGACCAAGGCTGCTTGAGCAGTATCTGCCAGATGAAAGATATGGTGTATAAAATGGAGCGTAAACTTCAGAAATCCAAAGACAATGTCGCGAAGATGAGGGATCTGACGAAAGGATGGAGCAATCAGCCAATGTTCTGCAGGAAGGACAGTAAGAAAGACATGCTGTTGATGCTGGAGGACAGAGCAGCAAGAGTGACAAAGAAATACAGTAGCATTAGAAAAGATGGAGAGACCATACACAGCCTGTTACAGGTACGTGCGACAACTTTAGAGTTTATTCTACATTTAAAATATATCCATGTTTCCTTCACCTTGCCATTTTATTTGCTTCAGGAGAACAAACACCTCTATACAGCAGATGATGATTCCGAAGCATGGAAAAAGTATGTGGAGTATGTGGATGAAATGGTTGTGGAAGGCTTTTTCAATGCCATCACACACTCTTTAGAGTTCTTTGTAAACAACATGGATGAATCAGTGAGACAGGCTCCACTGTTAGAGGCTCAGATGGTACTTAACACATCTGAAATAGTTTTCAGACCCTCTCTGGAAGTTGGTGCAGAAGATGGCCTTTATGAGTTAGTCAATGGACTGTTGCAGGATGTGTTCCAAATGTCTACTCAAATCAAAAGGGTGTCACCTCATTTGGATATAAACGACTATCTGGTGAATACTTTTTTCTTTGTATTTTGTTTGTATGTCTCACAAAAACATACAGTACAGTACAAACAGTAGTGACTTAACATCATAGATGGCACAAATTCTTTTTAAAAAAAATTGATATTTATGGACATTGTTAGGGTGATATGGATGACGTGCTGGACCTTGTAGACCTGCAACAGGAAGTGATGGCGCGAGTAAAAGATGTAATCACGAGAGTCTGCCAGTATCGGAGCTCATTTGAAAGCTACACACACCTGTGGCTTGATGATCGGAGTGAGTTTCTCAAGCAGTTTCTTGTATATGGTCAGGCGTTGACAACTGAATATGTTGAGGCATACGGGGAGGCTATAGAGTTGCCAGAAAATCCACCCACAACTGACAAGTTCAGAAAGCAGGTAAAATATATTAACATTGCAAAATATTTTTTGCCTTATTTGTATTCTTTTACAGATTAAAATGTTATACAGTAAATTATCAAATTGTGTAATTAAATGGAATTTCCCTTTACAGATTGACCATTATGAAGAACTGTATGCACAAGTGAGCACGCTTGTGGACTGCCGAGTATTTGATGGCTGGTTCAGGTTGGATATTCGCCCATTTAAAATGAGTCTTTTAAACACAATAAAAAAATGGAGCTGGATGTTCAAGGACCACCTCATATCATACGTGACAGAAAAGTGAGAGGAAATTTTTCTTAAATTCTTTTAGATCCTTAACAGTTTTACCTTCTCTCTACCTTGCCTAAACTGATGAGTATGTAGCTTTCTGATTGAAAGACAAACCAGAGAGCCCTACATTTGTTATTTTTTCTATAATTTTAATCTCCCACAATGTTCTGATATGCTCGTCTTTGTCTGGTCGGAAATGTCTCCCCAGTATTACAGATATTAAGAGGTTTATCATGAGTGTTGAGTCAGGGTTAAGAGAGCCAGTGAATGCTGGAGACTACCAGGCCCTGGTGCAGGTTCTGGGCTGCCTACTGGCTGTCAGATCCAGACAGCCAAGTACAGACCAGATGTTTGAGCCCCTCACAGATGTGGTCTGCCTGCTACAACAGTATGGAGAAACGCTTCCTGATCATATCTACACACAGCTAGAGGTTGCTATCTTTACACACCTATGATATTCCTAATATATTATTAGGCTGGTGTTGCGCATTGAACAAATTTGAGTGCAAAGATATCCTTATTGCACATTGCAATGATGACATTTATTCAGATTTGTGTAGTAGATCTTGAAATATCTGGAACGGATTCGTTTTTCTTTGTTAAGGAGTTGCCTGAGAGATGGAATAGCATTAAGAAGCTGGCCTGGTCAGTCAAACATGAGGTTGCTTCTCTGCAGAATGCAGAGGTGGCAGTCATACGTAAGAAGTATGCAGGCTTTGAGGTATGCCAACTTCTGTTTTGTATGATTAAAGTCAAATAAATTTAATGTCTATTTAAAAATGACATTTGATCTTAATCAAATGAATTTCTGCAAATAATGAATCATTAATAATCGGTTTATATTTTATTTCTTCTTGCCGTTTATATCACTCCCGCAGATAAAGCTGCGTCAGTTTGAAGAGAAGTTTCGAAAGGAAGCTCCAATTTACTTGAACACAGAAAACCCGTACACGCAACTAGACAACGTACTGCATTTCCTGTTTTTAGTTTACTCAATCATAATTATTCCTGGAACACTGCTTTTTATTATTTTGCACATTGACTTTGATCTACCTTTGCCTCACGGTTCCTTAGTGGCACAGCGAAGTAATAAGACTAGAGCAGGAGGCAGCGATGCTGCAGGAATCCTGCAAGCTGTTTGAAGTGAGCTGCCCAGATTTCAGGCAGCTCAGGCTCTGCCAGAAACAGACGTTTGTCTTAAAGCTGCTTTGGGACTTACTACTGTGTGCTCAGGTGATTCAGTCACATCCATTTCAGCTGTTTTACTAATAATATTCAGTAGCTTTGATTGTGACAATAGTGGCTATAGTTTCTGTGGCTATATTGTGCTTGTTATATTTGTATCCTGTGGTATACAGTAGTATGTCTACGCTGAGGATAATTTCAACATGCTCTTTCTTTGCAGAGTGTAATTGAAGTCTGGAAAAAGACACACTGGAGAGAAATTAATGTAGATCAGATGGATGCAGAGCTAAAGAGGTTTGCAAAAGTAAGAGATTCTGCGTTTGCCATTTGAATTCAAACGCAGCATTGATGTGCATTTTTAAAGAGATGGGGCAGCTGGCCTCGCAAAAAATAAGATAAAATACCATAGGGGTCTCCATAGGGAAATTCATCTCCATTATAGCATATATAGTGTGCGTAGCATAATGTGGAGTGGAGTTCAACATTAAAAAGAGAAAAAAAAATAAAGCAAAATATCAAATAAAATAATTGTAATATAAATGACCCCTATTGGTTATTGGAAATAGTTTCCAGTATGTTCACACCCACAGTAAAAGAAGGTTTAACCTAATGTTTTGATAATCATGAAATAGATATAATATCTTCAGTCATTAGATCTTATCCCTAATGATGGCCTGTGGGAGAGTTTAAACTTTTGATTTATACATTGTTCTCTATCGCTATTATTAGAACACCAACTAAACGAACATCATCTGGAAGGATAATGCTCATTTCACCAGATAATTTATATCATCTCTTATTATTGCAGTTCTGTATATTTATGGTGGCCAACAATCGGACTAAAATCCTGTGTTACTGTCTTACATGGTTAGACTAAGTTGTTACCCATGTGTATCGATGGGGTTTTCTGAAAATATGAAATTCAGATGCATTTTGTTTGGACAATGTCCTAAAACGGCTTATTAAGTCTTGGTTCTGGAGTGTGCCAGCTCTCCAAATTCAAACTCGGATTTAAAGGTCATGAAAAATCTTTAATCTGATATAGAGTGTAGGGAAGTAAAGGACTAACCTATATGGAACAGTAAGTACACTGAAATTATTTTTGAAAGAATTTATGCATTTGTTCATCAATATATATTTATACTCAAGGAAATGCAGAGCCTTGATAAAGATGCCCGGAGTTGGGATGTGTATGTTGGACTGGACCAAGCACTAAGGGACTTGCTGACCGCACTACGGGTTGTGACTCAACTACAGAACTCTGCAATGAGAGAGCGACACTGGGCACAGCTAGCTGTGGCTATGAAGGTGGTAAAACTGTCACCTAGACAAAGTCCCAGTAAACCAGCCGATGAATTTGCATTGACTGGATGTAAAATCTGAATTGTTCATTAATTGTCAGCTAAATATGTTTTCTCAGGTGGACTTTACCGTGACCGAGAAAACAATCCTTGCAGACTTATTGACTCTGCAGCTGCACAAGCACGAAGAGGAAGTTCACAATACAGTGGCCAAAGCAGTGAAAGAGATGGCCATTGAAAAGGTTTTAGTTCTTTGGCCTATGCATGCTAACAAGATCTTAACTCAATGTCTGCTTTGATAAAAAGAATTGCTCAAAATTACTTATGTATCTTTCTTTCCCCATCAGGTGTTAAATGAGATCAGTCAGACTTGGTCCCTGATGGAGTTTACTTATGAAGAGCATTTCTGTACCTCAACACCTATGCTGAAGTGTGACGATGAAATTATTGAGAGGCTGGAAGATCATCAGGTATAATAAAGTCTACAAAGTTTTTCCATTTATAGGTATTACCAAAGAAACTGTAATTTAACTTCAGAGATATATTTGGCATATATTCATTGGGATGCAGCTCTGTATTTAGACGCTAAACTGCAATGAAATAAAATATAATAAACATTATATCCATATATAACATATATCTAGCTTATCTGATACTAGCTTTTCAGAAGCACACTCAAGCGGTTGCCAGGAGATTTGTGTTGCGTTTAATGCTCATGTGCTGTCTTTGCTGCACCGAGGCGAGGGTGGACAGATCTCCTATTGTCACAGACCATGCATTAATGTCTTCATTCACAAGCTGCATGTGTAGGGGCCAGATCCAGCCGAGCACAATGCTGTTCACAGTGACTCGGCTATATCTCACTGCTCTTTACACCCACATGGCCTAAAAAGTACAACGGATCAAAGTTAACACTTAGCTCCAGGTTGTAAAAATCAGTAAACCTGAAAAAAGAAGCAAAGAGGCATCTTGCTATAGTACCATGTGACCAAGTAAGCGTTCAGCTGGTTGTGGATCTGTCAGATTTTTCTTATCAGGACAAACATATTTTAAATGCACTGTACTAATAATCCTGGGCATCTCATCAAAAGTAATAATATGTGTGTACAGCACTAATGTTTGTGTAATCATTTTACTCCATAGGTACAAATGCAGGCCATGCTGCAGACTAAGCAGGTGGAGTTTGTCCACAGACAGGTGCTTGTCCTGCAGGGCCAACTCACAAAGGCTGACATAGTGTTACACATCTGGCTGGAGGTGCAGAAGAAATGGACTTACCTGGAAAGCATCTTTATGGGCACAGACGACATTCGTCAACAGCTGCCTGAGGAAACATGCCATTTCCACAATATTGACAGTGACTTTAAGGTGAATTCATGGCTTTTTGCACAGACGCATGCTACAGATTAATGAGTTGTAGAGAACAACTCTAACCGTCTCTAAAGTGTGCAATGAGATTGCATGTAAGCAGGCATAAAAAAGTACAGAGCCAACGCCTCTACCTGCAGACCTTCATGGAAAAATATAAGGAAGTTCTCAAAGGGCAAAAGTTGCTTTAAACGCAAAGGATAGTCACACCAAATTTTCATTTAATTAATAGGAAACACTTTTAATAAAGAAAATCTATTTTATTGACAGCATTGTCATTTTACAGATGTTTAACAAACGTGACTAAACCTTTTAACAATACCGTAGCTTTGCAGGTCGGCTTCTTGAAGCATCTTGGCGACTTTGCCACAGTTCTTATGGAAGTAGTCTGTCTCAGTTTGTTCTGTTTCTTCCTGTTATTCCAGACAGACTAGATGATGATGATTAGATCTGATCTCTGTGTGGAGCAAACAAAACTTTTTTGTTTTGTGAAAACATAAATCTCACTGGATTATTACAATTAATAACAAAATGAATGTTTGGAAATGTAAACTGATTTCCTACTGACACATCTACTGCAAAAGATAGAAATAACTGACTTAAAACCATTTTTAGCTGGTGAAATTACTAGTGTTCTAATAATTTTGCCACCACTGTCGATACTCGAGTATTCTTTATCTTTACTGTATTCTGTGAGTATATCTGTGTGTCAAGTGTAAATAAAGCATAGATACTTTACCACTGCAAGGATGTAATGTAAGGATCTAAAACATGTTTTTTTGTGTGTGCACGGTGAAACGGTTTATTGCAAGTGATTAAAAATTTGATCTATTTACCATTTAATGTGTGCTAGGACCTGATGTTCAAAAGTGCTGAAACAAAAAATGTGATTGATGCCACCAACAAGCACCAACTTCTGGAAATCCTTGAGGATTTGCAAATGAGGTTTGCCTTTTAAATGATAGATAGATAGATAGATAGATAGATCTATCTTTATAAAGATATATTATATAAATAATTTTTTCTAGAGATATTTATAAAGATCTTTCATCATTTCAAAACAAGTATGGTGCTAAAACATCTGGTAATAAGTCACTCTTTCCCCTCCAGACTTGCTGTGTGTGAAAAGGCTTTAGGGAAATATCTTGAAAAAAAGAGAATAGCATTCCCACGCTTCTACTTCATCTCTTCTGCCGATTTACTGGATATTCTTTCTAAAGGCAACCAACCCAAAGAGGTACAGTTCCTGTTGAAGAACAAACAATGCACAGTTATTATAATAAAGCTTTCAATATACCATTCTGAATCTTTCCTCTGTTTTTGAAATATGGCTTTCATGGACACATGTTGTGGAGATTTATCATATAGCAAAATGAATGTTGAGTAGCATAGCCCTGTATTAAATTTTGTCCGTATCTACTTGTAGCATTGATTTAATTGCGTTGATTACAGTTCAATACAACGAAAAACTGTATAAAGTGTTCACTCTGTATTCATGTGACCTTTATATGCTTTGATTAAACGCCTTTGTTCGTCACACTAATAATTAGAAGGGCATTATTTCTCACCAGAATATTATTATGGTCAGATAAGGTAAGATATTTTTACACTTTGTTTGACTCAAACGCTGTACTCCTTCTGAACAAACCCTCCCACATACCAGCCAGAGTTTAGTTTTAGGCATTTAACCACATCAAGGTCAGAGTGCCTTGTCTTGCTCTCATTATGCATTGATTATAATTAGAAGTACCAACCAACTGTAATTCCATCATTATGGAATCTTTCTTTGTCTACTTTTGCAATATATGTTATACTATAAGCAGTGTCTCTTGAGCTGTTAAAAATTAGCCACTGCACTTTATTATTTTGCTCAGGTCACGCATCATCTGGCTAAGCTATTCGACAGTATTGCTGACCTGCAGTTCTGTCATGAAAAGGACACGATTAAGGACATGATGGCTGTAGGAATGTTCAGCAAAGAGAAAGAATATGTGCCCTTTCATTCACAGTGTGACTGTGTGGGTCCGGTAAGTCCTGTATTACCAGGGAGATGAAAAGTGGTTGAGTTAAAAAGAATTGTAAAAGTTTGAGTTAAAGAGGATTGTACTGTTTGTAGAGACATTGATTAATTGTGCTGGCTACATTTTTAATTATCCTTCAATATTCCAGATATTGTGTATCTTTTCTATCCATGTAAAAAAAATGTTGGAATCAAACTGCCAAGGCGATTTAAGTTAGTATTAAAATGTGCCGTGGCAGGTCGAGATGTGGCTGAACAACCTGGAAGAAGCAATGAGAGAAGCATTGAGGAGGCACATAGCTGAGGCCGTAATTCAGTATGAGGAGCGGCTGTGGGAGCAGTGGGTTCTGGAGCATCCAGCTCAGGTTGCTCTCACTGCCTTTCAGATTTGGTGGTCTACTGATGTAATCCATGCTTTTCAGCGTCTAATGGAAGGCTTTGACACAGCGCTGCGAGATTACAGCAAGAAACAGGTGATCAATTCTTAATTAAATGAATAAAGTTCTTGTCCATTGGGCAAAATGGTAGCTAATATAGTCATTTTCAATGTAGCATATACTGTACTTTGATTTGTTTAGCAGCTTTAACTATAGATATTTTAACAATAAGACAGAAGTCTGGTTGTAGAATTGCAATATAGCATTACAGGTCAAATAAAACATTGATATTCAGTATAAGCATGCTGAAAATAAGTTTTGGGAAGTCTTAACAAACGACAGTCTTTATGATTACAGTAGCAGTTTGTAGGTAGATTATCCACTGAATCAAATGTGAGTCTTGTGCCAGAACAGTTTTTTGGCAGTTTTTGTCTGAACTATTTGAGCCATTCACTCTAGCCGCAGATGAGTTGCAGTGCAGAAAGCTTCAAGTTAAAGAAATTTGATTTCAATATTTATTTTTGAATTCTACATTTGTTAATTGATATGAATTACTTAGGTAATGCATGGACTGTAAGGTAAACCAGGTGGCCTAATCCCAAATTCTTCAGAATGGCATTGCTACGTGATATGAAATTACATAATTTAATATGACGCTTATATTTTCCTCTATTTTTCATATCTTTTACCAAAGTGCCACTTCCACATTAGCGGTAGAGTTGTTACATAGACGAGGAGGTGATGGAGATTCTATAAGCTACAAAGTTCTTTTTCATTCTCGCTGTGATGAAGTGTGTAGTGCTGAGAAATGTAGGCGGTAGTCTAGTCGTGAGGCGTGGCTTTACACAGTGTCTTTGCTGTGTGAGGAGCTGTCTGTGTCTAACAGTATGTAAGGTTAGCATGTCCTTGCACAGCACAGCTTGCATAATCTAAACTCTTTCCCTTTGGGTCCTTAATTTGGAGTCACTGTCAGACATCACATTGATAAATGCAACCAAACTGAACTCATGCTTTTACATCTAAAATACAGGGGCTGGGGGTTGGAAAATACATCTTATTTCCCTGTAACACAGAGCCACAGTGGGGCCCCATAAAACACAAATTAACACACACACTTGCGTGTCTAAACATATCTCCAGACACTTACATAGATGGATCCACAAACATGGACACAAACATACACTGTGTGTGTGTATGTATGTATATATATATGTATATATGTGTATGTGTGTGTATATA
>JAOUQX010000036.1:18050019-18083639 GCA_028566295.1 Liobagrus marginatus
AACCCCCGATCACTGACTCAGAGCCTTACCCACTGAGCCACCATCACCCTCGCCCCACCAACATGAGCTAATATCAATATCGGTGCATCCCTACCCATTACATAGCATATTCAAAGTGTCATTTTCAAAAAAGCTAAATTATTGGTTGATAACAAAAACCCTTGAGTGGATTTATAATAGTATCTAAGTATGATCATATAAAAACAAAACTAATAATCAAAGTAGAAATCAGAATGGAATTAATTATCAGTCATATTCACTGATAACTGAAGCAGACATTGGCCAAATGTTTTTAGCCTGTCTCAAAAAGGAATGGGATATCTTGAAAGCACATATGAGTGTGATGGTCAGGTGTGCACAAACCTTTGGCCATATATTGTAGCTCAAACATTTTTACAAGCTGTATGAGCAGATTTTGGCATATTTTGTCCAGGTGAACAGTGCCAATTCTTTCACCTGGCTTTCTCAGCTGCGCCACTACTGGGATGAAGAACAGAAGCACTGCTTTGCCTACATCTGTGATGCTCAGTTCAGATACTCCTATGAGTACCTCGGAAATACCCCACGCCTGGTCATTACCCCTCTCACAGACAGGTCCTGCTGCTTCTGCACCTCTCTTAGCCAGTAGCCTTTAGCTACCTGACTAATAATGTTTAATGTAAATAAATTAGCAACTATTAGTAAATTAGTAACAGGCATTGTGCTATTCACTGATATTCTGTTCGCACACAGGTGCTATGTGACTTTAACCCAGTCTCTGCACCTGATGATGAGTGGCGCGCCAGCTGGCCCTGCTGGCACAGGCAAGACTGAAACCACTAAAGACCTGGGCAGAACCTTGGGTGTGATGGTGTACGTCTTTAACTGCTCTGAACAGATGGACTACAAGGTAACGGCCCTGCTGGTTATGACACAAGTCTATGAATTTGAAGTTTGTTGTTCCCAGTGAAATATTGTTCTGATCTGATGAATGTTTTAGTCGATAGGAAATATTTTTAAAGGTCTGTCTCAGACTGGCACATGGGGCTGTTTTGATGAATTTAACCGCCTTGCTGTGGAGGTGCTATCAGTTGTGGCAGTGCAAGTGAAGACTATACAAGATGCCATTCGTCACAAACGGAAGAGGTAGAAGGCTACAGGCAATTCTGTTTCTCTTTCACATACTCCGATACAGAGCTAAAATTATATATACTGTTTCAAAGGTTGTTCCTCTTAGATGAGGAGATGTGCTTGAAGCCCACAGTTGGGATTTTTATTACCATGAACCCAGACTATGCTGGACGAACTGAGTTACCTGAGAACCTCAAAGCACTCTTCAGGTACAAAAGTGCATCTCAGATATTATCCCACATATTTGTTAAAAAGACTTTTTTAAACATTATATATATTTATTGAACAAAAGTAAAAAAAAAAAAAGGAAAATATTTTTGCATTGCATGGTCTAAAAACAAAATAATTAAAATATATACAGTTTTGGCTCATTCATTCATTTATTCTTGCATTCAGATAACCATTCACTCACATTCGCTCCTATGGACAATTTAGAGTAGCCAATTCACCTATACCCAATCGAATGTGTTTGGAGACAGGATGAAACCGGAGTACTTGGGGAAACCCGTGTAAGGGTAGAACATGCAAACTAGACACAGAAAGACCCTGTTCTGTGAGGCAAGAGTGCTAACCACTCTGCCACCATGCCACCACTTTTTGGCTGATTGTTTAGAATAATGTATTCATGGTTTAAGAAATATTGTATCCTGAGAACTGTTTTTTAAAATTGATTTGTAGGCCATGTGCCATGGTGGTGCCAGATTTGGAACTGATCTGTGAGATTATGCTGATGGCTGAGGGATTTATGAATGCAAAGCTCTTAGGTAGAAAATTCATCACCCTATACAACCTTTGCAAGGAGCTGCTCTCCAAACAGGTACAATAAAATATATACTGTCATATTTTTACATGCTAATAGTTATATAAATGATAAATACTTGTTGAGCCACAATGGAAGTAATCATGATTTACTACAATGACACAGAACCATTATGACTGGGGCTTACGTGCTATCAAGTCCGTCCTATTAGTTGCTGGTGCTCTTAAAAGAGAGGATAAGGCCAGACCAGAGAGTCAGGTAATCTACTTTCCCCCAAAACAAAGTTGTTATCTACATGATTCAAATAATTTCCTATTTGATGGCTGAGTATTTCATCTTGAACATGAACACATGGTTTCTCTACGTGAGCAGGTATTAATGCGTGCTTTGCGTGATTTCAACATGCCTAAAATCGTCACTGAGGATGTCCCAGTGTTCCTGGGGCTAGTTAGCGATCTGTTTCCTGGTGTTGATGTGCACCGGCAAACTGATCATAATTTTGAGCAGCTGATTCGCCGGACCGCCTTGGAACTGAAACTCCAACCAGAAGATCCTTTCATCCTCAAGGTTAAACTTGCATACATTTTACAGCAACTCATTTAGTTGTATGAAAGTGAACAGTTTAATACCCATGAGATATGTTAGCTATTGTTTTAATAATCATTTGTATGATTCCTATTAATATATTGTAGGTAGTTCAGCTTGAAGAACTCATGAGTGTCCGTCACTCTATATTTGTCATGGGAAATGCTGGCACAGGGAAGAGCCAGGTAAGTATGTTGCTTATCAAAGCTTTTTCTGAGTTAAGGAAAACCCGCAATTCCCATTTCCTCTAAAGATTAGTTATCACAGCTGTTTAATAAAAATCCGTATTCATTTTCTGACAGATCTTAAGAACGCTTTATAAAACCTACATCAACATGAACAAAAAACCTTTGTGGAATGATCTGAACCCCAAGGCAATAAGTAGAGACGAATTGTTTGGCTTCATACATCCAGCAACTCGAGAATGGAAAGATGGTACCTAGGAAATATTTGTGTTGGTGTTTCCTTTAACTAGAAATTTATATTTTGCGATCTAGCGGCTGTGGATTCATGAAGCAAGACTGTAACTGATGTATTGTCTTATGTGGCAGGCTTACTATCATGCCTAATGCGCGAACAGGCTAATAGCTCTCATCATGGTTCTAAGTGGATTATTCTCGATGGTGATGTAGACCCCATGTGGACTGAGTCTCTCAACACTGTCATGGATGACAATAAGGTATCTTGGGTTTAATATAGATTTAGTTTTTTTTTGCAAAACTGTATCTACTATTTACATAAATCTCTATTTTAGCCAGATGCATAATTAAGATTCTATTATACCTCCTGGTTCTAGGTGCTGACTTTGGCCAGTAATGAGAGGATAGCACTGACCTCCTCAATGAGGTTGGTGTTTGAGATCAGCCACTTAAGGAATGCAACACCTGCCACTGTGTCTCGAGCCGGCATCTTATATGTCAACCCACAAGATCTCAGCTGGAATCTGTAAGAATGAATGAATGCCTCATTTTCCCCCTAACAATTATCTGTATTGTAATTGTAATAGTATGATTATGACTATGATTGCTATACTTTTTATAGTTATGTTACCAGTTGGATCGAGAGAAGGAATCACCAGACTGAGAAAGCCCACCTCACTATCCTATTTGACAAATATGTTTCCCGCTGCATAGAAAAAATAAAAAGCTCATTTAAGACCCTCATCCCAATCACAGAAAACAGCATGGTGCAGGTAGAACACACAAACATTTTTACATGCACCCTCCACTTAATTAGGAACACCTGTACACCTGATCATTTGTGTAGTCATCTAGTCAGTTGAACATTCGGCAGCAGTGCAAAGCATAACAAGGGAAGTGGTAGCTCAGTGGTTAAGGTGATGGATTGTTGATCGCAAGCTCGTGGGTTTTATTCCCAGCACCCCTGAGCAAGGCCCTTAACCCTCAACTGCTCAGTTAGATAAATAAGATTAATGTAATTCGCCCTGGATTAGGGCATCTGCCAAATGCTAGGAATAATATAATGGCTTCCAAAACCTAAACAGTTGAAGCTTGGGTTCCTGTTTTGCCCAACAGATGGAAACTATTCCAAGATTCAGTGTGTTGTGAGGTTTTGAGATGCTTTTATGACCAATGCATTTGTACAGTGTGTCTTCGAGTTGGTGTAGACTTCCTGCCAGCTCAAATCGCTCTGTCCTTTCTTCACATTGACCTTTCAAGTCAAGTTAAGTGACTTTTATTGTCACTTCACCATATACAGTCAAACCAAACAAGGCTATTCCAGGACCAAGATGCTACACAGAACATAAAACCTTAAGAACTAAAACTCTGAACCCGTCTGTATACTTTTAAGTGATACGCTGTTGAACCTTAATATCACAATACTTTATTAATTCCCGGTGGGCCGGGGTCAGGGGAATTGGGTTTGTTACCACAGCTCCAATAATCGCAAATAATACAGCTGATAGAAGAAGAATTAGATCTATATAACTTTGCAAAAATATAGTAAAAACGCTATTTATACAACTATACAAAGCAATTATTGTATGGAGTGATGCAAGAAAAAATAATTTTTCATCAGAGCTGAATTTAGTAAATGCTGATTAACTAAGGACAAAGATTTTGTGTGTAAAGGCGTTCAGTTATACATTGAGTGTATACTCAACACAACAGAGGCATCGGTATTAATATCAGTAATTTAAATGCAGTTTATTTATTTATTTTAACTCATTCAGACTCTGTGCTTGTTACTGGACTGTTTGCTCACCTCCGAGAATGTTCCAACGGACTCGCCCCGTGAAGTATATGAGACTTACTTTGTGTTTGCCTGCATCTGGGCTTTTGGTGGTGCTACATATCAAGATCAGGTATGGCTATTACTGTTCAAAATTATATTATGTTTTTTGAACATAATATGTTGATTCAGGCTAAAGCCAATATGTAGTACACCAAATACTTATTTGATTTAGATTTTCCTTCTGTTCGCTAACATTGAATTTCGTAAATTGATTATAATATACAATAATACATTTTTAAAAAACTCATTTTTACTTTACTGCATTTCTGCCCCCTGGCATATTTGTATATAAAATATGTAATGATGTTTCATACCATGCCTAACTATGAACATGCCATATTTTTTGCAGCTGCGTGACTACAGAGCTGAGTTTAGTCATTGGTGGACTAAAGATATGAGAAGCATTAAGTTACCAGCACATGGCACTGTCTTTGATTACTACCTGGACCCGCAGACCAGACGCTTCTTTCCATGGACTGACAAAATACCACCTTTCCACATGGAACCAGACAAACCCTTACAGGTCACTCGAGTGAGATCATATGTCATGGAAAGGTTTTGGAGTACAAGAAAAGTTTTTCTCTGACATTCTTTTTATTAAAGAGCTGAATAGCATGCTTTGAATAGTTTTCTTTGTCTACCAGCTTGACTCATTGCTGAGAAAATACACACCCCCCACAGCAAGCAGTTTTAATTTCAGACAATAACAGGCTAATTTAGAGTACTTATCACATTAGAGAGGGTCAGTGAGCAAAGTGAAAGACAACAGCGGTCCTAGCCGTGAGGTTAGTCTGCTGTCAAATACAACTCAGTACTGGGTCTGATTACCAAACCAATATGCAAATAGAACATTCTCTCTCTCTCTCTCTCTCTCGCTCTCTCTCTGACTCACTCGTCAGGTCTTTTTTTATTCTGAGTTGCTTCCGATAAAATAATTGATCAGGGTATTGTTGCCGATTTTAAAGAGCCATGTTTTTAAAAGTGAAATGGTGAGACTGATTGTTGTAAAATGCTCCAAAGTGTATTCAGTTATTTTAACTAATTAACAATTAACTAAGCTCCTGTACAGTAATATATATTTTCCATGTTAATAAATTTGCTATATTATCTGTATGTTGAGTTTAGGCAGTGCTGGTCCCCATTGCTGAGACTGTGCGGCTACAGTACTTCATGCGTTTGTTACTGGAAAGCGCTTATCCTCTGATGCTGGTTGGAGGATTGGGCACAGGAAAAACGACTATAGTCAATGACTTTTTGGCCACACTACCAGACACCTTTGTATCTGCCAGTGTGCCTCTCCATTACTACAGCACATCATCTACACTGCAGAGTGAGCCTTGTCTTTCCTCTTTAGAGCACTTTAGCCTTTTTTAAAGAGGTAGCACAATGCCTCCTATTGGTTCATATTGGGAATTCAATTTGTTAGTTTAAAGCAGCATCAGCATTTAGACAGAATGTTTTTCCCACCATGTCAGGGCCAAGAGTTTGCAGCGTTTGTTTTTCGTGTAGCTTATGGAAGGTCATACAGATTTCTAGCTACACAGTTATCTAACAAGATGCTCCTTACACATGATCCTAAAAAGATTATTTTACTATAGACTGTATCAGCACTATACTATATACAGTATATACTATAGTTAACATGGCAGCTATTTGGAACCAATCATTCATGACATCTTAAATTGAATATAGAGCGTTCTAGCTGGTAGCTCAGCTAGCTTTCATAGCTAGCTAATGCTTTCTCTATTTACCTAAATAATTATTGGAACATGATATATGTTAAGCTATGAATACTAATGTCTTCGAGTTTTTGGCTTACATAATTTACATATCATTATCTCGCTGTATCCTGTAAAGCATTTAAAGCTGAAGCCCTGATTAATTAGGCCAGGATCGGTCATCTATCTCCACTGTCTAAGACATCATTGCTGCTGACTAGGCATTTGGCACCTGAAGACATTTGGCAGGAAACAACTTTAATTTGATTAGGTCTTAAATTAAGTGACTTAGAATTTGCATGTACCGTATTGTCTTTTAATTGGCATATATAAATGTTTCACTTTGTGTTGTTGATCAAAATATAAGTCATTGTAAAAGGCACAAGAAAAACATGCAATTACAATAAATATAATACAGCAATAAGCACAGTTATTCATTACCTTTATCTGCTGATTAGTAAATCTTACATAATACCAATTTTATTATTCCCTGCATTTTCAGAGATGCTGGAGAGACCATTGGAGAAGACAGCAGGCAGGACGTATGCTCCTTCAGGAAATAAAAGACTCATTTACTTTGTTGACGATATGAATATGGCAGCCTCTGATAATTATGGCACAGTTCAGCCTCACACCCTCATACGCCAGCATTTGGATTACAAACACTGGTTAGGAAAAATGTGTGCATTTGTAAGACATATGTTTAACTCATGTAAAATACGAAACATATTATTGCTCTGCTGTTACCTATGTATGTTATCTAGGTATGACAGCCAAAAGCTGTCTCTGAAAGAAATACACAAGACCCAATATGTAGCCTGTTTGAACCCACAAGCAGGCAGTTACATCAATCCCAGACTACAGGTAATTATTTTTTATGAGATAACTTATAATAATTATAATTTATTATAATTATTATATCCAAGTACTTATTTGAACTTGTGCAACAATAACACACTGTTTTGACATCAATTAATAAATGCATTTCATAAGCAAAAGCACATTCAACAATTTGTAATGCTCAGTATATCTGTAATTTATGTGCAACAACCTAAAAATCTTTTGCAGAGACATTTCTCAGTTTTAGCAGTGAACAACCCTACCCATGAGGCTTTAAGGTCCATCTACAGCTCCGTTCTCAGCTTGCACATACAAAGCTTGCCATTTAGCACGGCGGTGGCCAGTAGTGTTTCCTCTGTTGTGCAAGCAGCCATTACCCTACATGACCGAGTGATCCACAATTTCCTACCTTCTGCTAACAAGTTCCACCACATATTCAGCCTATGGGATCTTTCCAAGCTGTTCCAGGTGAAATGAGTACATGTCTAAACCAACTGTTTACACTCAAAAAGCACTTTATTTGAAACACCAGCTACACATTCATCATGCAATTATTTAATATTTAATAAGATGGGACTGCAGTGGACATAAATTCACCAAAACTAAATGCTGGATTATTGAAAGCTACTCTGAGGAATTTTGAGTTCCTGCTGCGGGACACAGATGGTAGGGTCAGAATTTGGCAACAGCATCATTGACCCAACCTGCCTTCTGCCAACTGTCTCGGTTGGTGAAGAAATCTTGGCACAACGTGGGCCTGTTTATACCAATCAGTCATCAATGACTGTCACAGACTATTTTATTATTGTTGCTAATTATTTACATCCCTCATGTCCACAATATACTATTTTCTAATGCCTATTTCCAGCCATATAATGCACCATGCAGCAAAGAAAAAAAGGTCAGTTTTTCAGTGTCCCTCCCAGTTACCGCATACATGTTCAGTAGTACACCATTGGGATGTAGTCAAACAGGAGATTGACAGCATCAAAACTTCAGGAATTGTGTGATGCAATCATGTCAACAAAGGATCAAAATCTCAACCAAAAAAAAAAAAAAAAACATTTTTAAGACCTGACTTTTTGTTTTGGGCTCCTTTTTCTTCTATTCTTCTAGCCTGTACTTGTGTGATTCCAGGGCCTCTTGCTTTCTAGACCTGAGTGTGTGAGGCAAAGCTCTGACCTGGTTCAGCTGTGGGTGCATGAGTCCAGGAGAGTATATTCTGACCGGCTAGCTGACTCTGCTGAACTGCAGCTTTTTCACAGGCTCCAGACAGAAGTTGTTCATCAAATGTTTGAGGTAAATGAAATTAGTGTATTAAGTACATACAGCACTTCCTACAGTATCTTTTATCAATGATCAAATACTACAATTCCTGTATTTGATCATTCTGTTGATAGAAGCAGCTTGTGCTGCAGGAACCGTTGATATATCTTCACAGCAGCAAGGGGGTCATGGAGCCTTGCTATGGTCCTGTAGAGAGTTGGGTGCAGTTGAGTAGCATCCTGACATCTGCCCTGGACACCTATAATCAACTTCATTCCACAATGAATCTAGTGTTGTTCCAAGAAGCCATGCAACATGTGTAAGTGTCTGGGAAGCGGTATTGCCTTTAGCGTCTACCGCAGAAAATGATGATAAGGCAGAATTTTTTCTGATGAATATTATTAGTTGCCTAGATTTAGGTCTGTATTAGAGCATAAGATTATTTATACACTGTCCATTCCAAAACATTGATACCTCAACAGGACACTCTCATGTGATTAATGTTTATATAAGTTTTTTCCTAATGTATCTGATTGGCTGCAATAAAATAAATGTCAAAAACTCATTAATTGGTTTTTAAAATTGAAAAAAGTTATAATATAACGAAATGTAAAGTACTTTAACTACAACCTGTTGTTGCCATGTTGGTGGATAAGTAATGCTGCTGCCTCAACGTTGCTCGGTAATGAACAGGCAATGCTGACCAGGGTGAGTTATTCCACCTTGTTGCCAACTGTTGCAAGAATGCACGCTGGGTCCTGCAGCCTTAACCAGGATAAAAGAGCCTGCTGTTAAGGAAACGCTGACAAAACGCATCTTATGATTCATTATATTAAATGACCAGACAAGCAATCTATGATTTTAAGTACAGTATAAATATTTAAACGTTTATTTCTGGAACAAAGCAAAAGGCTTCTTTCTATGCATATACTGTTTATGCATTATACATGAAATGTACCATGAAGTCTACTTAAGCATAATTAAAATAGTCTCATTTTAATGCGTAAGACAGTGAGTTTTTAACACTATTATTTTGCACTTGTAGCAGCTGAGTTGTATGAGTGCAGTTACAGTAATATCATGCTGTTCAGATATTAAAATTTTCCCCAGTTGCTGATTGTTACTTTGTGATTAAACTATTCAGCTGTCGTATCAGCCGAATCCTGATGTGTCAGCGTGGCCATGCTTTGCTGCTAGGTGTCGGTGGCAGTGGCAAGCAGAGTCTCACTCGTCTGGCTGCCTACTTCTCTGATATGAACATCTTCCAGCCTGTATTGCACAAGGGGTACAGCATCCAAGATCTTAAGGTAGCCACAAAAGGTCACAATGTAATATAGCGTGAAATGCTACTACTTCTTGAAGCTGAAATCTGAACTTGTAAATAAAAATACAACAAAAGTTTTTTCGGATTTGTTTAGACAAGAAATCAATGTTTACATCATATTACGCTCTAGTTGTACTAGCAGAGATGACAGTGCTCATCAGTTTGAGGATGAATGTAAAATGCCAGTGATTCATTAACAGAGATCATGTTTTTCTTTTAGACAACATTTCCCCAAATCAATATCCGCTCCTGCTCTGTGCATATTATTGATCTAATTTAGTGCTGCCTACTCGACAACGAAGGACTGTCAGATACTATTAAAGAGTCTGGGCAAATATTTCAATGCCCTATTGATGGGGCTGTTGCTATCGTTTAATTCATCACAGTGTGTGAAACTCAGGCCATTTGGGCCTGCTGCATTGATCAACATGCTTAACACTCAGGAGACAGCATGTGCAATGCCTTTATGCATTGTCCGTAAATACCCTTATGTCCTCAGATGCATTTTCAGATGTTTTTCCATTGACCTTTAGGACAATAGAGAACAAAAAGAGGGAGGTGACTGCATGTAGTTTGCACTAAAAAAACATTTTAATCTTGCATATTTCAATCTTGCTATAATTCTGTCACAACACAGGTGGATCTAGCAGGTCTCTGTGTAAACACAGGGGTAAAAAACCTTCCTACAGTGCTCCTGCTCACAGATGCTCAGATCCCTGATGAGCGTGCCCTTCTCATCATCAGCACCCTGCTTTCCTCAGGTCAGACCTGTTTGGTCTTTAAAGCATACACATACACATTGCAGTGCATCTTAACCCCTAAAGTGACAGCTTCTCTCCTTACTGCCTCCTGGGACACTCATTCCTCACACACTAATACATACTCTCATGCCACAGGGGGCCTCATTGTGTGCTTGTCTGATGAATGGGAAACGCATGTAAATGTGGAGGTGGAAGTGAAGTAGATTAACGGTGACTGGGACAGGCTGCTATGGCATTGGATCAAGCCCTTCAACACACAGATGATGCTGCTCATCTGTCACTGATGTCAGACCCAGGGGTCAAAGACCTGCTCTTGGCTTGTGAATTAGAATGAAGCACCTGATTATTTAAGCTTTTAAATTCTAAAAGCCTACAATGAAAGATCACTAATGCCTACGTTGGCTTGGTGTCAACATTAGCTTTAAAACATCTATTTGTTGAAATGTAATAAATGGTGGATTGGGTGAATTTATTAAATTGTACTACACAACAACATTACATATAGTACATATACTTTAGATAAATATATATTTTGTGATTGGTATTTTTATACTAAAGATAGTGGGACAGAAATATGCAGTAGATTTCCACTATCTGAATCTTCTATGACAGGGCTCTTCAATTAGTTTGTCATGGGGGCAGTTCATGAAAGCATGCAAAATTAGGGGCAGTTGAAATCTGGCTATCAATATGAGTGATAACACAACAGCAATGTAGGAGTCCATATGTTATTTTTACACCATAAGAGACACAAGTAGACTGTTTTACTACATTTATACATGCATATACATATATAGCATATTTATTTTAAAACTGCATAACATCAGTATATTTTAAGATACCCAAGTAGGCTTTTTCTACATTCAAATGGGTAAATTAGAGAGCCATCTCACAGTCATTTAGAATTAGGTAACAGAGATAACAGAATTTAACTGAGACTTAAGAGCACATAAATATGTTTATAATATGGAACATCACATTGTTATATGCTATATATTTCTTCAAAGTAAAATTTTGCAGTAGCCCTATTTAAACTACAACATCCATCTCAATAATTGGCAAACATTTATTCTGCTTTCTAATGAGAGAAATACATTTTTTAGATTCCGCAAGAGCGGTGAAATCAAGTGCCTATGTTGTCAGCGCAATACACATACAGTGGTGCAGATGCTGGGCTGTGAGGGATGTGTGATTACTCGTTTTAATGGCATTTGTGTGTGAGAATAACGACTCACATGTATGTAGCTAAACGTTATAAGGACAAAACTTTCACGAATTTACAGATTTCTTTGTGAAAAAAAATCCTTAAAGAACTAAACATAAGAAATGAAACTAACAAAAATTCTCATCTATCATCTTCCTGTTGGTCATCGCGTCTCACGGCTGCTCGGGCCACTCGCCTAACATCACGTGACTCATGCTCTGCGATATGACTGCAGCTCATGCTAAACAAATCTAGATCCATGAATTTATTTTGTTGAAATACTTCAATCATATGGTTACGTATGTTTCATCACCTGCTAAGATGCTTTGCTGCTCAAAATGCTGACTAAGAGTAAGCTCCAGGATTAGAGTTACATTGAAAGTGACATAGAAAGTGTAAACTAGTTTCTTGCTGCTGTGTGTTCTGTTGTAGGTGATCTCCAAGAGCTATTGAGTGATGAGGAGGTAGACACTGTAGTAAAAGCAGTGAAGAGGGAAGTTCGTGCATCCGGCCTTTTGGACACCAACGAGAATTGCTGGAGGTTTTTCAAAGACCGTGTGCATCAAAATCTCAAGGTCTTACAACTTGCCTAATGCATTTATAAACTAAATCAGTTAACTTAATCTAGTCTAATATTAAGTGTTTATAGTTTACTTCTAGTTTAACAGTGTGTTTGTTGTGTGCATTTGCAGGTGGTGTTGTGCATGTCTCCTTTAGGAAACACCCTGCGTGTGCGTTTGCGCCGTTTCCCAGCTCTACTCAGCTGCTCTACAGTGGACTATTTCCATGAGTGGCCCCAGGAAGCACTGCAATCTGTCAGCCTACACTTTATAAAGGAACTTCCGGGCATTGACGTGAGCTATAAACATGTTTCATTCAAGAATGTTCGAAACATTAAAATTTTTGTGTTAAGCAATAGTGATCAATAATGTTTCTTTTACGGTTCTGATATTAGATTGAGTAATATTGTTTGATTTTCAAGTTCGATTTTAGCTCCTTTTAGTGTCCTCTATTTACACTGTTGAGTTTGTTCTAGGTCCCTCATCGTTAGTTTCACTCTAAAGTGAAGACAAATAGATGATCACATGCACCATGAGCATTATGACAGACACAGTTTCTCTTTCATTCTCCCTCCCTCTTAGTCTCTCTGTCTGTAATGTTGTTTTCGCTGCTCCAGTGGAACAATCGCTAAGCAGGATCATTTATGCTAATGAAGCAACAATGATTAATACACACAGACTGGCCCTCTAAGGAACCACAGCTGTTTCAGGCATTGCCAGACCATGCGTGTGTATGTGTGTTTCTGTCAGATGAATCAAGACCAGCTGTTTGCATGCAAATTCCCATATTTATTGCAGATTATTTTTAATGATGAACTGAATTGTATTTAAATGCACTGTAAAAGTGCAAAATCTGTTACATTACACAGTGTCAGAAAACCTCATAATGTTTTAGTTTATCAATAAAATGGATGAGGAATTTTTAAAATTAATTTGATGATCATTTGTTTTGCTAGGCCACTTGGGAATAACAATACTGGCTACAGACCTGAATTGTGTACCGAATAAAGGCTACAGTAGCAGCGATATTTTAAGAAGGTTCAAGGCCATGAGATGCTAGCCATATTCACCTTGTTCCATATGGAGTGTTTCGCCAGCCATAAGCCATTATTTTTCCAGCCTAATCGCTCTCTCACCCACAACACCTAAATTTCAAATTGAGTAAGTCCAGTATCTACAAACCTGGAGATGAATTCAGGATTTATGAAGATGATATTTCAGGGCCCGTCACAGGCAAGGATGTTAAAGAGTGCTTAATCCAGCCAGCTCCCAGTCATGCTTGCGCTCTCTCTCTCTCTCTCTCTCTCTCTCTCTCTCGCTCTCCTACTTTACAGCAAGCCATTCAGGAACCCATCAGTCTTTTCATGGCCTGCGCTCATGCCAGTGTCAAGCAGGCGAGCGAGTGCTATCGGCAGAGGGAGAGGAGGCACAACTACAACACACCCAAGAGCTTCCTGGAACTGCTCAAGCTGTTTGGTGCCCTTTTGGAGAAAAGAGACATGCAGCTGCAGCAGAGGCTTAGCAGACTGAACTCAGGCCTGCAAAAGCTGAAAACCACTGCTCTTCAGGTAATCTTCCCTGAATGAGCCCGTTGTCCTCTCAAAGCTATGCTATAGGTGCTGATTAGCATGGTTTCCTTAGAATCTGATACTTATAAAAAGAACAATATGGCATACAAAGTATTCACATAAGATGTACCATCACCTCTTCTTTTCCTGCTTACAGATCTTTCTAAAACTCTGTGGTGTTAATTAAAGGCAGAAAATAAGCTGTAAATGTTGTTGGGGATGGATTAAGGATTTGTGTATCATTCTACATGCTACAAGTACTTTCAACTTTGTTAAACATTACAGAAGAGGATTAGTTATGGTATTTTTGTACTATTGTACTATATTTTAATATTATTTAAAAATAGGATTTTTGTTTATTAATTGTACATTTTGAAAATTCATTTGACAGAAGATATCCTAAATAACTATACAGTAAGTCCTAAGAAGTAAGAAAACCTAACTTTTCACCTTCAAGCTGCTTGTTTATTTTGGCATTTGGCAGAGGCCCTTATTCAGGGCAACATTTATCTCATTTATACAGCTGAGGGCCTTGCGCAGGGGGCTCATTAGTGACAGCTGGGTGGTCCTGGGAATTGAACTTATGATCATCTGATTGATCTGAAATACTTCAGTTCAGTTATCCTTAATAAACCCTACAAGTAATAGTCAATGTTACAATATTATGTTTTAACTTGCACACACTTGCCTTTACAGCATCAATTATCAGGGGTTAAAAAAGATGAATGTATAATTCATGATTCAGATTGATTAGATTTACAGTTTTATAAAGGGGAAGTTTTGCTAGGTATTAGCACAATTGTGTGATGGCATGGTGCTGAGGGTGTGGGTGGGTTTAAAATGTCTTTGCATGTGGTAACATGATGGAAAATTCTTGCATATTTAAACTTAGGTGGGAGAGCTTATGGCTAAACTGAACTCCCAGGAAGTGGAGTTAAATATGAAGAACCACGCAGCCGAGGCACTGATTGCCAAGATTGGACAACAGACAGAAAAAGTGAGCCAGAAGAGAATGGATTTAGACTCAGAAGAGCGGAACGTAAGCATGGATCTTTTCCCATTGGGCTTGAATCCTGTTTCCAGTTGGTCTAAAGATCATAAAGAACATGTATTCATGGTTGTTCATGATCAGGTGGCAGCCATAAAGGCAGAAGTGACACAGAAACAGAGGGACTGTGAGAAAGACCTGATTAAAGCTGAACCAGCTTTAGAGGCTGCCACGGCAGCTTTAGATACTCTTAACAAGGTAATTATCATTAATCGGGTATTCTGTCTTGAATGCCATAAAACGTATTCTGTAATATTGACTAGTGATCTTTATTATGTTTTTTATTCACATGCATGACAGTGGACTGTGTTGAAAAAATAAAGGTTTTTATTTTACAGGTGAACCTGACTGAGTTAAAGACGTTTCCCAAACCTCCAGAGGCTGTAACAAATGTGATGGCAGCCGTGATGGTCCTATTGGCCCCACGTGGACGTGTTCCTAAAGATCGCAGTTGGAAAGCTGCCAGAGTCTTTATGGGCAAGGTGAAGCTGTCACAGTAAATCACCCTACCTTAAAACTCCCAGCGCACTATTCTGTTTCATGTTATTCTAATCCACAAAAAGGCCTTGAACTATAGACCTCTAGCATTATGAGCAGTGCGCAACAAAATGTAATATTTTTTAAACAGTGCAGAATTCGGTTATTAGATGTATGTTTGATCACATATGAAGACTGATTTGCACCAATTGATGGGGTTGAGACATAATAGACTATATGTTTTTTGGCTTTTTTTAAAACATAAGTTTAAATTTATGGATATTCATTCTGAAATAATAGGAGGTCTACATTGGTTTGAGGACCAATGATTTTGGTTGATTTTATCACGTGACCAAGTCTTCTTCCTGCAGCTGGATGAATTCCTGCAGGCCTTAGTATATTATGATAAGGAGCACATACCTGTGCAGTGTCTAAGTACAGTGAAGCAGGAGTACCTCAGTAATCCAGAGTTCCACCCTGACCATGTTCGCACCAAGTCCTATGCTGCTGCTGGGCTCTGTGCCTGGATCATCAATATTGTGCGCTACTATGAGGTGAGAAGCTAAAAAGAGTGACTCGAAAAATATTCTGTCAGAATATGTAAACAATGGCTGATCATTCTATGCAAATTAGTTTCTGTTTTTAAAGGACATAACATGTATACTTCTGTTTTCTTCTTATTTTAAAGCAATTTTTTTTTCTTTTTTTTTTTTTTTACATATTTTGCACGTTTTCATTTTAGAATAAAAAGGATGCATGCACTGTACACTTACCAAATATTACATTTATTAAAGACGGCGCACTGGCTTTTTTATGCCAATATTTATGTAATATCTAAAATACATTTATGTAATACGTAAAGATAGAGAGCGCGAGAGAGAGATGGACACACACACACACACTCATTCATTCATTGATTGTTTATCCCAATGGGAACTTTACATGCAGGAGTGGGTCTAAAGGAGTGGGTGCGGTTCTAAAGCTTCAGGTAATCTTGGCATCAACCATCAGAATAGGGAAGCAACGCGCATAGAGGCAGTAATCAAAACAGAAGACTGTCTGGCAAAAGCAGAAAGCTAAGACTGCACTGGGCACAGGCTCAGCAACACTGGAGAGCTGAAGATGAAAATGTAGCCATGTAGCCTGTTGTGATGAATCTTGAATTCTGCTAAGGCACACAGATGGCAGGGTTAGAATTTGGCACCAACAGCATGACTCTATGGACTCAACTATCCTTGTGTCAACAACCCAGGCTTGTGGAGATGTTGTAATGGTGTGGGGAATGTTTTCTTGGTACATTTTGGGTCTTGAATGACAGACTATTTCAATATTGTTGCTAATAAGGTCTATACCTTTATAACCACAATTCACCATCTTCCTGGATGAATATGCACCATGAAATGACAATGAGCATGACAATGAATTCAGTGTTCTTCAGTGGCCTCTGAAGACATCTGAAGCCAGTAAAAAAACCTTTCGTGGTAATGTGGTAAAATTGAAGAGTTGTAAAGTGAATGCGTGTTTGACAAATCAGCAGAAATTGCCCGATGCAAATTTGCCAACATGGAGCAGAGTGCACTCCAGAGAGGTGAAAAATAAAAGTTGTTTTTAAGTCAAAAGGGAGGCCCTTCCTGTTATTAGTAAAGCGTTCCTAATACGCCATTCATTAAGTGTATATGGACCCTGCTATGATGTGAGGTATTGAAAGAAATGTCTGTAATATCTTCTTTTTAGGTGTATTGTCAGGTTGTGCCAAAGCGTGAGGCTCTATCTCAGGCCAACTCTGAGCTGGATAATGCTACAGCTAAACTGATCGCCATTAGAAAAAAATTGGATGTAAGTCTTCTGCTCGGTTCATGTTTAATGTTAATTTGAAGCCACTGTAAGTATAATGACGCATTTACCCATCGTGTTTAAAATTGTAATTCTGTTTATTGAGACATATCCTTTACCATGGTCTGTGTGTCTTTTATAATCAGGATCTAGACAGGCACTTGCAGAGCCTCACAGCCCAGTTTGAGAGAGCAGCTGCTGAGAAACTGCACTGCCAGGATGATGTGACCCTCACCAGACAGACCATCGAGTTGGCCACTCGGTTGGTGGGAGGCTTGCAGGTACTTAAATGAACAAGTAGGCCTAGGGTCAGCATCTGGCTACACAACATGCTTTTGGGGTACTGATACGGATTATAGTTTTGGCTAGAAACAGAGATGCTGGGTTAGGAAGGAAGGGCTGCACCATGACAAAACAGCTACCAAACTGGCCAAAAGGTCAGTGGGCACTGGCCAAATAGAGGTGAGGGGAGAGGAGACTGAAAGCCGTTTTTCATTACTGTGCCAAAATAGCGACTGGTTGATAACCAGAACATTACAATGATTAGAAATCAGGTTTTATTCAATATAATAACTTAAACTGTGTAGAAAGTATTCTAAAATACAAATATTGCAATATTGAACTAATACGGTAAATTTAAATGAAATGTTATTACGGGTCAGATTACTTTTACTATTAATTATCACTATAATTATTTATTTTGTGCCAAAAAATATTACACGTACAGTGTATGTTTACATTTTCCCCTATAGGAAACAGCCATTTATCACCTGGATTATCTAAAATCTTTACCGCTGGTAATGTAAAATAAAATGAATGCAATATTTCTTATAGCGTTTCCGTTTTTTTTTGTTTTTTTTTTATGAACATTCTACTTCCTTATTCAGATAAAATGTATCGGGCTACAATAGGACAGCTTGGCCTTTATGCATATCAGGACAGATGATTTGTCTTTATGCCATTGACCTGGAAGCAATAGTGTTTAAACTAATAAATCAGCCCATCTATATTTAATCATTAACTCACCGCAAAGCCTCAACATCTTTTGGAAATTAAAAACACTTTAGCCAGGACTGAGTGATATTCCAAGCGATCCATAATACATTAGGCAAAAAATGATAGTGATTTTTAACTCTGACAATTTATTATGTGACATGTTCTGCATGCTCGACCCTGCATGGCCAGTGTAAGGCAAGATTTATCACTGCGGTAGCATCTCAGCCATATTATTGAAGTTTTAAATGAGGGCTAAATTGATGTGGAGTGAAAATGTAACTACACTTTCAACGGCAGTTTAGGTGAATTGCAATTGTATACTTTGTTGCTCATGTCCTTTTAGTGTGTGGGGAGGGAACATAATCAACATATGAATTATACATTTATCTTTTTTAACCCCTAATAATTGATGCTGTAAAGTTGTCTGCATGATTTAGCTATATAATGTTCAAAGCTATTACAACAGCACTGGGGGAAGATTTTGTGAACTTTTTACTTCTGCTAAGGTGTGGGGAAGTTGTTGATTTTTTGTCGATAATTTTTGTGTGTACAGTCTGAGAATGTGCGATGGTCAGAAGTTGCTCTGGAGCTGGAGGCTCAGCAGAAGACCCTGTGTGGGGATGTGTTACTAGCTGCAGCCTTTGTCTCATATGCTGGATATTTTACACAGCATTACAGGCAGCAGCTTCTAGAGTGCACATGGAAACCTCTCCTCAAAGAACTAAAAGTATGAATCAAGGCTCACTTGATTGATTGGTTCTAAAGAACCATAATTTACAAGGATTTAAAAAAATGTATTTTTAAAAAAATATTTTAGTTCATTTTGCATTACAGAATGCGACTGCTGTATCTGTGCATACCAAAATCAGTGAAGCATTGATCTGAATAGCATCACTGTGTCTTTTCCTCTCCTCACACCTCGTGTTCCAGCCCCTCATCCCGCTGACAGAAGGCCTGGACCCTGTCCTGCTGTTGGCCGAGCAAGCCAGCATTGCCGCCTGGCACAACCAGGGCCTGCCACCCGATAGGCTGTCTGTAGAGAACGCTGTGATCCTGACTTGCAGCCAGCGCTGGCCACTCCTTGTAGATCCCCAGCAACAGGCCAGCAAGTGGCTTCGCAACCTGTACGGACCTGGACTCAGAGTGTTACAGTATGGAGAGAAAGGGTGAACATGAATATCTTACCTCATCACCTTCAGCAATGCTGTTGGTGTTTACTGACCACATAGCGATTCATAAGTTTAGGAATGAGTGCAGTATCAACAGACATAATTTTCTGTTTTCCCCCTTTTTATGTTACTACCTAGATATCTGGATGCGATTGAACAAGCATTGTTCTGTGGTGAAGTTGTGCTGATTGAAAATGTGGAGGAGAAACTGGATGTAATCCTGGAACCTCTACTAGGCAGGAACACTACCAACAAAGGAAGGCAAGCAGTGCGCTGATATGAAATATTTCATTCATATTACGTGCAATAAAATGGAAACTATAGTCTCCCAGCAAAGTGTATGCATGAATACATAATTATTTTATAACATTCCATTTCTTTTAGATTTCTTTTTTCAAATAATATTTTTAGCATGACATGCTTACAGCACAATTTTGTCTGGGTTTTCTGTTAACACCGAAAAGCCGATAGTCAGATGTGACTTAGTACAATATGATAGCTTATGTTTAAATGGTAGATGAATTAGTGTTGCGTGAGTTGAATTGAGGTGGGGGCAGCGGTATTGATCTTGCTTTCAGGATGGGTGATAGATGTGCGTTTGTTTGCTCATATTCTTTGTGTGACTTGAATATGAAGCAGCTCTCTTCAAGTGACTGATCAGCCTCGAAGAACTAGAGGGACTTGAACAGCAAGGGGACTTTTATCCACTGACAGCTCCCAGAGAGTGCCAGCGGTGACATCAAATCTTCTTTGAAATGCATTTTGAGTTGTGAACGGACGATGCGACAACAAAACTTTTTTAATTTTATCAAAGATAATTTATCCGATTACATTTTTTTTTTCCTTAATAAAGGTATCTTCTTATGCATTGTAAAATGTTTAACAAATATTGCAAAAGAAGCTTCTTATTAATCCTGGATAAGTGTTTTAAGCAGCAGAAAAACAAACCAATGAAATATTCATCACCTTTTTCTCTTTTTAGTTATCAAGGTTACATTCTCTGAACCCGACGTAGTCTCACACCTGTGTCTAGTGACCCATGGCAGCGGCTTCGTGTTTAATCTGACTATAAGTTTATTCCTGCGGGTGACCCACACTCCACTCTCCACCCATGATCAATTCGGTCCGGCCACTGCAGCCGTGATGAATCTGGTGCGGTTCCACAGCTGAAGTTCATTAATAATTGGAATGTTGCAGAGTGCAAAGTAATGAATACTAATTATTCCTTTCATGTCTGACAGAGGAGCATGAGCCAATCCATCAGCTGGGACTTTAATTTGGTGGAGTAATGGTTCTATCAATAGTACATTAATTCTGTCTTGTGAAGATATAGAGTTGAAGCAGACCCGGACTTTGGTGGAAGCGCTGGCTTAAGATCCAGGGCTGTTGGCTGACTAGTGAGGGGTAATTAGAGAAAAATTAAAAGCCACCAGGTCTGGGCAGCCAGGCTTGATTTAATTGAAATGCAGATCGGGATAAATATTGGCTGCTGGGAATATAATCTTCCAGGTTTTATTTAATATCATTTGCCTATGGTGGCTAGCAGTTACATTTGTCATCTTTTTCTGTTTCACTTCATTTAGCGAGCTGGGAAAGTGACACTAAAACGACGTGTTAGTATAAATTGTACACTATTTTCACAGTCTAATTTATGTATTCCTGTTGTTTTGGAAAACTGTAGCCCTTCTTTAGGCTTATTAAAACCATACATTTAAAATAAATATTCCTTTTCATGTTTAGTAGGTCAGCTGATACTGTGCTTTGCACATAGTTTATGCTCTACAATGTGTTTACAGGTTCATTAGGCTGGGGGATAAGGATTGTGAGTATAACAGCAGGTTCTGGCTTCTTCTGCACACAAAGCTGGCCAACCCTGACTTTCCTCCTGAGCTGCAAGCCCAGACCACCCTCATTAACTTCACAGTGACGCAGACAGGCCTGGAGGAGCAGCTCCTCGGACAGGTGGTCAGCCACGAGAGGCCTGACCTGGAGACCATGAAGGTTAGAAAGACAATTATACACCACCAAACTATTCAATGACTAAATACTTGCTTAAAGTCATTCCAAAGGTAAAAATATTTATTTGATTGCTGTTTTTTATAAAGTCAGTCTGCTTTGAATACAGTTGGAGCTGAACACTCAGCAGAACCTGTGTCAGATAGAGCTGAAAAAGTTTGAGGATGAGCTTCTGAGCCGGTTGTCTACTGCCGAGGGTAGCTTTCTGCGAGATGCCGCTTTAGTGGAACAGCTGGAGCACACAAAGAACACTGTTGCGCACATCCAAAACAAGGTGGTGAATCCTGTCATGCGTTTTGTGACACTGGTGTATGATAACAGTGCAATGCACATAGAGGCCTGTAACTCTATTAACAGTTTCATTGTCATAAATGTTTTATATGTTCTGTATACAGTTGGTAGGAATGTAAGTATAAATGTTACTGTGTCTGGCGCAGGTCAAAGAGGCGAAGGAGAATGAAATAAAGATTAATGAGACCCGTGAGCTCTACCGTCCTGTAGCACAGAGAGCTACTCTTCTTTACTTTATCATTAAAGAGCTACACAACATCAATCCCATGTACCAGTATTCATTTAAGGTAAAACTCTACTATATTGACATTCCATTTTGTATCTTTTAAAGTGAAAGACAACAGAATTCTAAATGTTTTTTTAAGCTGTAGTTTTAAAGATGTATTAACTTGCAATTGCTCTAATTCACATCTGCAGGCTTTTAGTGCAGTATTCCACAAAGCGATAGAGCAAACACCGCGGGATGAAGATGTGGCAGTGCGTGTCCACTCCCTCACTGAGGCGGTTACTTACTCTGTCTTCTTGTACACCAGCCAGGGCCTCTTCCAGAAGGACAGACTCACCTTTCTGGCCCACACTGCCTTCCAGGTGAGGGGGCGCACCACAGTGCCACCCATCTACCCACCCCTAGCTCTCTGACGTCCTCCCTGTTTCAGTCGTTTCCTGTACTCTGTCGTACTCCGTCATTGCACTTTTCTGCTCCTACATTAACTTTAATTAAGCTCTGTCAGAGGAACATTGATTAACCCTTGAGTTAAAGCATGCTACTCATTCAGGCTGTCTGCACTGACAAAGCTCTGACAGAAGGGAAGGAGCAGGAAGCAAATCCCTGTGAGAATAGCAGCTGTTTTACCTGCTGTTGTGTGTGTATATGTAGTATTCTGCCCTAGAACCACAGTAAACTGAGTAAACCTGGCACCCGTTTCTTTGACGGGTATCTAGCAAAGATAAGAAAATAGTTGTGTTTGATAGTACGGCCTCAAATGACTTTCAAGATACATCCAATATAATTGGACTTTTCTGTAAAATAATAGACAATATGCCAACAGGACTAGATGAATTGGCATGCTCAATTCCACCTGGACTTTCAGTACTGTATATAGACTCCTCACAACACACGCTACCTCTACTGGAGGTAGCGTTTTTTTTTGTTTTTTTTTATAGAATTCCAGTCCTATTATTATTATTATTGGTTTTTTTTTGTAGGATTCAAACTGTCAATTTTTTTTCTACATTTCATACTGTGTATGGGTGTGTAACAAAAAGTTTTATTTTAATTTAAAAGATCACTTATAAAATTTACGGAATTCTGAGCTATGGCTATAAAATTCTTTACATAGTTAATTTTTTAAATCTATTTTTTCCATTGCACAAGCTGCCTCTGGTTACCAGGTTAAAGCCGTGATTATATTAGTATTGCAGAAAAATTGACATCTTTGTCTAATCCAATTGAGCTAATTCACTAATCCATACATAAATAATGTGCTCATGGTCCTTCAATGCCAAACAATGATACATGCATCATCCCAAATCACTATGTTTTAATCATAATGATCTGATTTCATTAGATTCTTCTGATGAAAGGATCTATCGAATCAGAGGAGCTGGATCTTCTTTTGCATTTCCCAGTGGAGTTCAGCAGTGGAAGTCCTGTCAGCTTCCTGTCTGCTCAAGCCTGGGGAGCCATCAGGGTAAGTAATAAGTAATATCTGAGAATAGACATATTTAATAGTTCTAGATTTGGAATTTTTTAAAGAATAACACTGTTTATTGGCACACTTCTTTGTGGGTGCTTGAAATGTGTTAGGGTATGAGTATCAAATTGTTTTAAGTTTGAGCTAGAACTTAAGGCTCGACCATTACATAGGCGAATCTAGAAACAGTGACAGATGACATTTAAATTGAGGCTTCTTTGTGTGTTATACCAATGAATTATGGAAGCTGTTTGCCAATTCCTACGATTTTTACCTTCACTTACTTCAATGTTTGTATTTAGTTACCATTTAACAATGTTTGGAGTGCATCCTTCTATTTGTTAGTTATATTTTCATTAAAAGGCGTAAAAATGAAATGTGTTCTATGGCATTAGTGTATGTTGCCAAATGCTGGACAATACATGGTCACTCATGTGTTGATCGGTCATGGGCTGAAATTCATAAAGAAGTTTAAAGTTAAACTTGTAGGTGAAAAGATAGATTTTAATCTCCACTTCAGGCTCTGTCAGTTCTGGAGGTGTTTCGTGGTCTTGATCGGGATATAGAAGGTTCACCGAAGCGTTGGAGGAAGCTGGTGGAATCTGAGTGTCCAGAGAAAGAGCGCCTCCCTCTGGACTGGAAGAAGAAAAATACCCTGCAGAGACTCATTATTCTTAGGGCCATGAGACCTGACAGAATGAGCTATGCTCTCAGGTGTGTACAAAATGTCCACAGAGTGCAATGCCCTTAGACAATAACTAGGGAAATGTAATATATGTAAATGACTGACATGTTCACATATGATTGTTGCTTTAACTTAGACATATTATAACTGATTTACATTGGACAAGTGATCTCCGCATATATATGTATGTATTTTTGTGTGTTTATGTGGTTTTGGGTAGGAACTTTGTGGAGGAGAGTTTGGGCTCCAGGTATGTGGAAACAACCCGGGTTGAGTTTGAGAAGTCGTATGAGGAGAGCAGTCCTTCAACACCTGTGTTCTTTATACTGTTTCCTGGGGTCAACCCACTGGAAGATGTTGAAACACTTGGTATGTGCTGAAGTGACAGTCACGGATGGTTACAGATATTTTACAGTGAACTACATTGATGTAGATAATTGAAAAAAAATACTAGAAGAATCATACAGTTTTTATCTTGAAGAAACTGTGATTCGCAATAGTGTCATAAATTTCATAGCTCTGGTTTCATTTTAGAATTTTGTTGCCATTTTTCATGACCCAAAATTAGACCATGTTATCAATTTTGGGAATAATGGCAATGTAAATAAAGGCTGTTACTACCAAAGTTATTTTTTTACACTAACAAGTAATCAAACGAATTACTGTTTCCCCTGTTACACATGCTGTTACCATTACTGACTTGTTGGTGATTGGTGAAATCAACTAATGATGATTGCTTTAGTTTAGAGTAAATTTCAATTGTTTGCCACCCAGAGGCAGAATAGATAGTGAGGGTGTTGACGCACACACACACACGCACAATCGCACACGCACCAGCGACCAGGAGTTAGAGCGATTGCAAGTCCATTTTATTCAGTTAACATATTTAATATTGGGGACATCCAAGATTAGTTTCTTTCCCTGGTAATTAGTTAACGTTATAATGATGGAACTCAGTTACTATTTGTGAGAAGTAACTAATTACTTCTTTAAAGTAACATGCCTAACAACGGATTTTACTCATGCCTGCACACTTACCTTAAAAAGGAATATGCAAGACTTATTATTATTAATATGTAAGGCATACTGATGGTTGGGGTGTCTCAGTCACTTATCATAAAGGTGTGTCATAATGTAACTGTATAACCACTCCTTTAATGATGTGTTGTGTGTACATCTGATGTGTAGGTCTGAAGCTGGGTTTCTCTATAGACTGGGGAAACCTTCACAACATTTCACTGGGCCAAGGACAGGAAAGTGTTGCTGAGAAAGCTCTAGAAATGGCAGCTGTAAAAGGCCACTGGGTCATATTACAGGTACCGAAACACTCTACCTACCTCAGCTTTTCCTTTTGGTATTTATGAGGGGTTTCAGAAGTCCAACAGACGGCATAACATGATTTATTTATTTATTTAAATAGGGACATTACAAAGAAACATGATTCCAGTCGACAGCTGTAAAATATCTATTGCACATTAAGAGTATAGCATGAACTAATTTGCATCTTTTTTTTTTTTTCTTTAGAAAGGCTTTTCTATGTAAAACTAATGTAACATATCATTTATACACGGCATCATAATAACCTATACCTACATTAAGGATACTTTATTAACATGAATAACTTGTTAAAATTAACAATATTTTATGTACAGCTCTGATTCTCCAAGACTATGCAGTAATAACTTTTTTTTTTTTTTTTTTTTTTTTTTTTAATTAGAATGTTCATTTAGTTAAGTGTTGGCTGGGTCACCTGGAGGGACTTTTGGAGAGTACAGGACAAAAAGCTCACCCGCAGTACAGAGTGTTTATGAGCGGTCAGCCTGCTCCCAGTCCTGAGGAGCACATTATTCCCAGAGGCATTCTGGAAAATGCATTCAAACTGACTAATGAGCCACCCACAGGCATGAACACCAGCCTGCATTCTGCACTGCACAACTTCAGCCAGGTCAGAAAGCATTACACAGGGCTCAGAAGCTCCATGTATCCTACAGTAAGACGGGTTTGGGAAAACTGCTTACTGTGGTAAAATTCTGGAAAACAGTCAAAATTGTGTTCTTAGGCTCTCTATCTCTCTATTAAATACTAGTCAGTCTTCTTAAATGTGTCTAAAGCCTAGCCAAATTTAATCACGGTTTAATGGTGGATTTGAATAGTTACCTGTCATGGTAAAATATAGACATGAGCAGTCAAATTAGTTAATAATTAGATGCAGTCTGACACTCTATAATAGTCAAGCACTAGCCAGATAAAGATTTAAAATGACCTAATAAATTGCAATAAAACTCATTTTCTGTTGTAAGATTAAAATTCTAGAACATTCAGTGGTAACGTTTTTCTGTATTTTTTCACGTAGATTACGTGATGAAATTACAGTCAAATTGGTCATAAAAACTTTGGTTAGGAAACCTTGGTTGACATTTAACTTAAGGACATTATGTAGTTTTCAGTTTAATATTTGTGGTGTAATATATATTAGGGAATTAGGAAATTAAGCTGGATAAAAGTTTTCATTTAGGACATGTAGTGTGTGTGTGTGTGTGTACATGAAAAATGCTGCACATGCCTGTCGATTATATTTACCTACATTCTACAGCGTTTATTAGGTTCAATTCTCGCACCAGGCAAGCTAACATCGTTGTGTCCTTGTGCAATACCCTTAACCTCAGTTGGTCCAGGGGCGCAGCACGTTCTGGCTGACCCTGTGCTCTGACCCCAGCCTTCAAATTCATAAAGTGGGATATGCTGAATAAAAACATTTCACTGCATGTACAGTATGTGTATGTGATAAATAACATCTGAATTTTAATTGAGTAATGACAGTGTATTACATATTGAAGGGAATTTATAAACATTGTATATTTCATTATAACCACTGATTCATTTCTGTCTGTTCCATAATAGGAAACTTTGGAGATGTGCTCACATGAGCAGGAGTTTAAAGCACTCCTGTTCTCTCTCTGCTATTTCCACGCTTGCGTCAGTGAGAGAAGGCGTTTTGGGTCTCAGGGTTGGAATCGCTGCTACCCATTCAACACTGGAGACCTCACCATCTCCATTAATGTGCTGTATAATTATCTAGAAGTTAATTCGAAAGTAAGTACAGTACAGACACTGAAAATGTTATGTATCTTTAATATACTGTGGTGAAAAATATGTTAATGATTTATGATGGAAATGATAGAATTTTGGTAGATTTGGACTTCTATGTAACATGAAAAACAAAAAGCAAAGTCTCACTTCTCACCATTTCTGTGAGGTCTCATAATGTTGTTTTTTTTTTCCCCCTCCTCTGCATCACGCTGGTCACAAACAATTATCCTGCCAGCACCACTTCCCCTCCCCCCAAAAACAAGAAACCAATGTCCTTCATTATGTTAACCAAACACTAACCTGTACGTGCGTATACATGGGATTCATTAGTCGGCCAATGAAGCGTCACGCTAAATGTAATTACACACACTGCGCGTGACATCTCGCACCACTCCATAAATGATCACTGCAATTAGGCCTGATGAAGGAAGCAATTTGCAAAACAATACAGATACAAATGACTGTGAACTTCCAGCTTCTGTCATCAGCTCGGAGCTGCGCACTCACACTCGTCTCTCCTTCAGACACCCACATTACCGTGGATTTGTCACACGGTCCCAGTATGATCTGACACGACTAGCTGTCAGTTCACATCATACGGAAAGAAATAATATGCCAAAATAGAAGTAATAGTGTTTAATTACCACGTCAACAGTTAACATGTCTTATGCATGATACATATTTATACAGTATATTTTTTTGAAATACTCATGGTTTTATGACAAATTAAATGAACACAAGAATTTTGGTCCCATTTTGATTGCAAAAAGAAAATGCTAATTGTGTTTGTCTGCTTGAGGTGCCGTGGGAGGATCTGTGCTATCTGGTAGGAGAAATCATGTATGGTGGACACATCACTGATGACTGGGATAGGAGACTCTGCCGCACGTACATACAGGGGCTCCTTAATCCAAAAATGGTAAAATTAGTTATTTGAAATTATTATTCTAATTATTTACATTCTTTGAAATATTATTACTTTCTAAGAATAATAATATAAAAAGAATAATTATTCTTTTCTAAGTATTTCTATTCTAATTAGGTTTAAAAAGGATTACAAGCTTACCGAACAAAGCATAAAGAGGAATAAAAACCATGTTGCTGTTTTTACTGAGTTAATTTTGGACAAGTATATTTTTACAGATATGCTCGTCTTCATTTTACTGAAAACTGTACTTTGAAGCAAGTCTTTTGATTGTTACGCAAGTGATATTAACATTATAATAATTATAAAATCAGACTCGCGTCTGCATTTTCTAGCATGCATTTTCCTTTTTGTCTCCAGTTCCAGTTATTCCATGTGTCCAAGCCCAGCAGGAAATCCTTCAATATGCCTTTCAATTTCAATACATTTATTTAATAATTAATATTTAGGTTTCTTACAATTTCTGTCAATTAAGGGTATTTAATAAAGCACTCAGGTACTTACTTGGATGTACATATGAATAGTGGGTGTATATATAGATATATATTCTATTGTATAATATATTATATACAATTATATAATATATAGAGTATATTTAAAATTTCTTTTTGTGTTCTTAAAAATAGAATTTGTCTAATAAGGTGCAAGAAACTGAGGGAAGTTTTGAAGTAAACGTTAATATAATTGACCGGTTGCCCGGTGTCACCTAGTGGCGACTAGTTGTATTACATAAAAAAAATAAACCTCTAGCCTGCTTAATCAAATTAGGCCCACCTTCGTTTTGTTTGAAAAAAGATTAGAGTATGGCATTTACAAGACATGTATTACTAAAGTCTTGAAAATACCATAATCTGATCTTTTAAAATCATACACATTCAAGTTCTACTGACAAGAGGACATGTGATGATGAAAAGAAATTGTAAATTCATGCTTTTCTTACTTCAAATCTCACTATGCAAGCTAAGCTGATATTGCTAGCGTTCAAATGCAGTAAAATACTGACAATTTTGGGTCACTTAAAGACATGAACATGAAACATTGTAGCAGAGAAGTCGTATCCATCATCAATCCGATTGGAATTGAGCAGTAGATTAAAGTCCTGTATGTAATCTTTATATCGTTTACATATTTGTGCATATAAATGCTTTATTGTGGGCGACACGGTGGCTAGCATGGTTAGCACTTCTGCCTCACGGCAAGAAGGTCATGGGAATCTTTCTGTATGGACTTTGCATGTTCTCCCTGTGCTTGCGCGGGTTTTCCCCGGTACTCCGGTTTCCTCCTGCCTCCAAACACATGCGATTGGACATAGGTGAATTGGCTACTCTAAATTGTCCATAGGAGTGAATGTGTGTGTGAATGGTTGTCTGTCTCTAAGTGTTAGCCCTGCAATTAACTGCCGATTGTCCAGGGTGTACCCCGCCTCACACCCTGAGATAGACTCCAGCTCCCTACGACAGGATAAGTGCTAGATAATGAATGAATGCTACATTGTGCATAGTAAATAACTAAAGAAGTACAATATGAATATGATTGCGGTAATGGCTGGCTATGTATTCATGGTTCACCTTTTTTTAGTTTGAAGGAGAGCTGTTCCTCTGCCCTGGCTTCCCACTTCCCCCTGATCTGGATTACGCCGGCTATCATAGTTATGTGGATGACAGGTTGCCAGAGGAAAATCCATGTCTGTACGGCTTGCATCCGAACGCAGAGATCGAGTTCATGACCAACACGTCCCACGATCTCTTTAACACTCTGTTACAACTGCAGTGCCAAGACTCAGTGAGAGAGGAAGCAGCACAGAGTGTAGAAGAGAAGGTCTAAAACCCTTGTGCTTACTCTTCTTACTGCCTTGCTTTTAAAATCAGTTTTGCAATCAAGCTAGTAACTAAAGTGTAAAGTATGATGGCGTTTTAAATTCGACTTATTCTGACCTCAGGTGAAAAGTGTGCTTGATGACATTCTGGAGAAGCTGCCTGAGAAATACAGCATGTCAGAGCTGCTGGCCAAGACATCAGAGCGCAGTCCATTGGTTTTGCTGTGTTTGCAGGAGTGTGAGCACATGAACCTACTGCTAGCTGAGATCCACAACTCTCTCACACAACTGGACCAGGCCCTGAAGGTACCTCAGTATTCCCCTGGAAAGGGAACACTGTGGGAAAAATTGTTTCTAAAGCGGGGTTCTGTTTAGAACGGTAGCTGAAAGATTGTTAAGTGTGCTAGATTAAATTTTTTATATAGAACTATACAGCAAACATTCATATTCATGCGAGTGGATTTGTCAGTGCCAAGTTTATAGGTTAAGCATGATGTTGAGAAGCTGGTAATATTTCCTAAAACCATTTGGCTACGACGTGTTTACTGTATTTTCTGCCTCTTAGGGTGAGTTAAGCATCTCTCCTGATACAGAGACACTGCAAATGGTTCTTTACAACAACCGTGTTCCTGAAAGCTGGAGCCGACTCACCTACCCCTCTACAAACACACTGGCCCAGTGGTACACAGACTTCAAGCTGTTAAATGGACAACAGAGTAGAAAATACTAAATCTGTATCATTAGTGTGTGTTTAAAGTATTACTCCGTATATTGCCAGGTTCACTGATGTCCTCAGTCAGTGTCGGGAGCTGGACACCTGGACTCAGGACTTTGTACTTCCTGCCGTGGTCTGGCTCTCAGGACTGTTTAGCCCACAGTCTTTTCTGACTGGTAAACAAGTGGCGCGCGCGCACACACACACACACTAGTTTTACCATCCATGTGATGGAATTCCATTGTTATTATTGTTTGTACCAGTATTAGGGATGTTGTATACTCTCCACAAGGTGTAACCCCTTTACTATTTCACTAAATGCTGCCCCACTCCTCGTTATGTATATCTGTATTGGCATAATTCTAAACATTCCAAACTTTGCCTCAATTCTGTAAACTAAAGCTGAGTTGAAAAAAAATTGTCCATAATTTCCATAAGTTTGGCATTTATTTACTTTTAGCACATTTGGCAACTTCCCAACATGCTTTTAAATCTTTTAACAAAGCATACATCATAATAATTGATTAACAAGATCAGTTATTGGAATGCAATTGGTCTACAAACTGTTTTAGGGAGGAAATATAAGCAGGGATTTATTTAGATAACATTTATTTATTTATTAATTTATTAGGTGTTGTTTCAGATAGAGGTAGGTCTGCTTATGTGTGCTTTTCTTGTACCCTGAGACAGTGGGACCAGTCAAGCAGTGAGGATCGACCCTGGTAGCGTTTCTCTGCAAATAGAATTAGGGTCTAAATGTCGAGTTACACAGGATGTCTTTCATTGGAGTCAGAATCATTAAATGTAATTTTCTCCCATTTCGGTTGTGGAGCAAACCAGTTTTTAAATGTTTGAACTTTACTACTGTTATTTTTAGAAGCCTATATTCAACTATATGTCAAACTTGGACCCGGTGAAGCTTTTCCTAGGCTGCCAAACAAAATTTCTCCCAAGATCTTCAATTTGTTAGAGACTTATTATTATGGGGCATTTGGTCATCCTAAAATGCTAAATACACACAAAGTTCTAGCCTTGCCGGAAATGTGCTTTTGTGTTTCAGCGATCATGCAGAGTATAGCTCGTAAGAACAAGTGGCCGCTTGACAAGATGGCTTTGTCTGTGGATGTGACTAAGAAGACAAAGGATGATTACGGCCACCCACCTCGAGAAGGAGCTTACGTTCATGGGCTCTATATGGAGGGTAAGTGAAATCTGCTAAAATTGATAATGTTCTGTGGAAGCCGATTTTGAATACGCTGTTTTGTGGTCGGCTTTGCTTTTCTCGGTCTCCACCAGGTGCACGATGGGACGTCTCAGCTGGGGTTCTATCTGAGGCTGTGTTAAAGGACTTTACTCCAGCCATGCCTGTGCTGTATCTCCGTGCCGTACCTGCCGACAAGCTCGAGCTGTGTAACACCTACGAATGCCCGTTGTACCGAACCAAGCATCGTGGTTCCACCTTCATCTGGAGCTTCCACCTTAAAACACGCCACCCGCCTGCCAAGTGGGTGCTAGCGGGAGTGGCCCTGCTGCTGTCTGTGTGAGCGAACAGCCTATGGTACTTCATCTCCAATACTAAGAGGTACTTAAGTGCTTCCTAATTGTAATTGCAATTCATAAAAAAAATGAACAAATATTTTATACACAATGTTTGTGCCCTTTAATAATAAAGAAATCCAGATTAGGATGGGTTTCTTATAGACTCAAGAACCAAGACACACAATAGACATTTTCCCAAAGTAGCTTCATAGAAGATACAGAATAAAGAATAAGTAAAATTCTGAAATAAAATGTATCCCAATGAACAACCCCGAGTCAACGGTGGCAAGGAAACACTCTTTAATGTTTATCTTCTGTAAAGCTGCTTTGGGACAATGTGTATTGTCCCAAAAGCGTTTTTAACACAAAAAAAAGCAATTAAAAGCGCTTTATAAATAAATTTGAATTGATGCTAGGCAGAAATCTTGAGAGGAGCCAGACTCTATAATCTAGAGTTACAGCGATATATTTTATTTCTGAATTTAACTTATTCTGTATCTTCTGTGAAGCGACTTTGGGACAATGTCTATTGTTAAAAGCGCTATAGAAATAAATTTGAATTGGGATTGAAATCTATTTAAAATTTAACAACATGAAGCAGTTGATTTGTACATTAATAAGCGATATTTGACTTTTTTTAATGAGTGCAATATTAAGTTCCCCAATACGTAATGTAATATAACGGGTTCATTAGCTCGCGCGTTTGAGCTGTGGATTGTTTGTGCAATCTTCCCACAGTCGCCACCGAGTGTGTCAAGGCTCTGTGGAAAGGACAGGGAAATGATAGATCAGCAGAGCAGGGAGGAAATGATAGGTTTGAGTAGGTTGTACTGCAGCGCCTCTTCTCTGTGTGTTAGCAGCACGCTCTCAGCAGGCAGTAATGGCACAGTGGGGGGGGGGTTCTGTCACAGCATCTGCTCTGCCATTTAGGCTTCTGCTCCAACTGAGACAAACAGTAAGCAAGCTGACTGTTACAATGTGTGTGGAATGCGCTTTTTTTTCCTTCTGTGGCCTCCTACAAGCCCTGATGTGTCACTCATGTAGGATTTTTTTTTTTCTTGAGATTTCACTATCCGTTATTAGTGTTTCATTTCAAGTAAGAGCTATAATAGGCTTCTGTAATCCACTGTGAGCTTGTGTGCTTAGAGTACCTTTAAAACCTGGACCCATCACTAAGACAGGAAAATAAATACATTTATAAGCAATGATGTAACAGATTTAATGTTTTCAGAGGTTTTGGAAATAAAGGGTTAAAAAAAGGCAAACTATTATACAAATGATGCGTAAACAGAAATGCATTGCTTTGCTGTCAATTAACACACAAAAAAAAAAACAAGAAAAAAAAAAAAATTTTTTTTTTTTTTTTTTTTTAAA
>JAOUQX010000036.1:18133370-18150247 GCA_028566295.1 Liobagrus marginatus
CGGTGTATAAGTCGACCCCCCCATTTTGATATTAATATTTGGGTGTAGAAAGTCGACTTATACACCGGCATATACGGCGTGTATATCATTCTTTCATTGAATGTTTGCCTTTATCTTATTGCATCCTTTTCACTAATGTTTTTGGAGCTAAGGAAAGGGTTACAGCTTGTAGGCCTGCAACAGTGTCCTCTGGTGGAGGAAAATGGAACTTATTCGTTATTTTCTGCATAAATGACATACAGATCAAATTAGATTATACTGCTTGTTGACACTTTTTTTTTTTTTTTTAGAAAACCACCTATTATCTTTAGAATGAACATATTTGATGCCATGTAACTGATTAGCGATTTGAGACGTGTGAGGCACACCCTAGCCTAAATACCAGGGGTCTAATGTACTGCATTGATGAGAGGGATACAGTGGCTTGGTAATTATCTTTTAGGTCCGGGGTTTCATTTTCTCCTCCACCCAGCGTCTGGTTGAGGGCAGATTGGCATCTCTAAAATGCCTATAGTCTGTATGTGTGAGTGTGTTCTCTGATAGGTTGGCACCCTACCCAGGGAATCTAGGCTCTCTGCAACCCTGTTTAGTATAACTCAGGATAGTTAAGCATAATTTTTATTTAATTAATGAGGATATACGCTTACATGGTGATCACCCATAACTCTTTAAATCATGATTCACCAATCAAACTATTGTTAACAGTTCATTACACCAAAGAGTACTAAATGGAAATATATTAAATTGTAGCATATTCAGGGGTGTTTAAATGTTAAATATGCTTTCTTAAAAATGTAGATAAATATTATATCATGTGCAGAATAGAAAAAGTTCTAATTTTCTAGTGTAGAAGTTTAACAATCCCATGTATTTTTTTTTTTTACAGATTACATTCCTCATGACATACAGTATATGAATGTATAAGCAGCAATCTAATCTTAGTCTTATAAGCACTTCCTGGTGGATTTGTAAGCGGTTCAACAGTTCTTTATTTTACAATTCGTTCATTCATTGTCTAGCACTTATCCTGTTCAGGGTCACAGGGCACTGGAGTCTATCCCATCTAATTTAGGGTGTGAGGCGGAGTACATCCTGGACAATCACAGGGACAGACACTTAGAGACAGACATCCATTCACACTCACGCCTATGGAAAATGTAGAGTAGCCGATTCACCTATGCCCAATTGCATGTGCTTGGAGGTTGGAGGAAACTGGAATACCTGGGGAAAACCGGCACAAGCACGGGGAGAACATGCAAATCTCCACACAGAAAGATCCTGGACAGGAATCAAACCCATGACCTTCTTACTGTGAGGCAGGAGTTCTAACCACTCTGCCACCGTATTTTTATTAAATGTTAGTTTATTAAGTATTTAATTCAAATAATAAAAATATATAAATGTGGCGCAAATAGAATTTAGAAATTTTGGATATTTAATACTGAAGGTTCACAAATAATCCTCTGGCTTGTAAAGCAAACCATTTAGCTCATAATTCAGTGTCTGACAGATGAAATAATAAAAGGTGATTTTTACAGGGTTAAACTCTGGCTAGAAATACAGTACAGTATAACGTTTCCCTAAATGTCTCCACAAATAAATTGTAGTTAAAAGCATAAAGGCAAAACATAGCTAAATATCTTCAAATATTTTCACCCATAGTGTGTGGTCGTCTTACATAGGACACAACTGACGTGGTGAAAGTAAGTCACCCCCTATGGCGGCTTTCAAGACTTTTTGAAACCCCGTAGTTAGAGTGAGGAGTTGCAGTGCGCATGCGCAGTGCAAAATACCTTCTCTGCGCAGACATCCGGCTACCTGCTGCTGTCGGCGAAGCTTGATTTTGTTTTCAAAATCTAACGGCCATCACTGTATAAACTCTGGTTTACACACCCCTAGTATGATTTTGCAGTGGGAAGTACTGATTTAAAAGCATAACTCCACAATAGTTCATGAAGTGAAAGAAAATAAAATGCAGCAACCAAAACAGATTGTATATTCTTGCAACCAGGTCAGCTGTTTCACTGACCTTCCTCCTACCCTCCTAATTAAACAGAAACAAAAGCAAAGAAGTATAACTATTTATACAGCCACTTAAGTTGAGAGAGCAAAGAGAGAGAGCGCGCGAGGCTACAGGCTTCATATCATGAATAGCCACAGGGGGGCGCCCAAGCTGCGCCGCGGGTACTGTGATGACTGTGCGCGTTGGATGGCCTGAGCCGGACGGAGTCTCAAACTTCAGCAGTTCTCCTCCGCAGAATCGCTTCGTCTCTGTTCTCCTCCACACCGCTATGTCCTCGGACACCCCGCTTTTCGCGGGACCCTAAACCACTCGTTAAACTTTACGAGACCCGACTAGAGCACGGAGGGTTGTGTTATATTACATTTCTGCTGTTGTTTTTTTTTGTTGTTGAAATATTTTTTTTATAGCGGTTGTCGGTTCATCTCTGGGGTTCTTATGACGGGACGAAGACCGGAGCTCGCGGCGAAGTGACAGCGCGCCTGACTCATGCTTTCCTATTGCAAGCCGCTATAAAGGCGCAGTGCGACGAAGACTTTCTTCCCCCCACCACCACCACCACCACCATCCTCTCCCTCTCCCTGGCGCTCTTCACTTGCGGACTTACTCCTAAGCCCCCTTGCATGGATGTAGGCAATCATGGCTACGTTTGTGTGCAGGGTGCAGTTTCTAGACGACACCGATCCGTTCAACAGTACCAATTTCCCGGAACCTACACGTCCACCTCTCTTCACCTTCAGAGAGGACATACCGCTCATCAACCAGCTCGCCGGAGTGCACAGACTCCTGAAAGCGCCGCAAAAGGTAATCGCACGTCACAACCAGAGCATCTGCTTGCTCTCTGTCGGATCTGGTTGCAGCAGGACTTTAATCTTTTAGCAAAATTAAGCCAACGCTAAAAAGCGCGTGCGATCACGCGAGAATGAATATGTAGGAATCAGCACTGTTGAAGTTCCTGATGGAGAAAATACTGCAGAGGCAGAACAAGATGCTGCAGTCTGAATCAGTCAGATGTCCTGGATATCACATTGTCAGTCAAAAAATATTACAAAATGCATTGTCAACAGAACATGCTTAATGATACAGGATTAAATATCTGGGCTAGGATTATACTTTTTTTTTTTTTTGGTGCCATGAGTCATCAAAACACACACAGGAACCATGTTCAGCGCCATCAAATAAAGGTTCACAGAAAGTGTTTAATTTTTTAAAATTGGGCTTGTCTGCATATTTCAAGCTCAATATCAATATAACATGCCAATTCAACATTGCCTAGGCATTAACTATTAACAGTGCAGCTTTCATCCATAACTGGGCCTCAAGCATATGTCCCATGCACACACTAGTTGTTGTTGTTGTTGTTGTTGTTGTTGTTGTTGTTGTTGTTGTTGTTGTGTTTTACTGTTCCTGTTCTTACCAAATAAACAATTGTTCCATTAAAGCTTGTTCAATGGGAAGGGCAAAAACATCTTTCGTAGATATCTATGGCATTTTCTTAGTATAGGTGTCCTCACCTGGAATCGTTACCTGGAATAAATCGACCCAAGGTCTCAGAACACACATCTGCTGCTCAGAACAATACCTCTGCTGCTAACCAAACCACTTTTCTGAATGCAGCCCCATTCTAGACCATTTTCAGCACATAAACAAAGCATTATTTCGTGAGCTGGGTTTAGGAGTGGTGCTGTTGTGGCCATGTGGAATGCTCGGCAGCTGAGGGCCATGCTTGGGTGGTAGAAGTATGTGATGTCCATACGCTCAGGAATCTCCAGCTGTCAGTAACTCTATTAATTCTGTCCAGGTTGTTAGACAGACATACCTTACTAGGTGACATAACTATCAGTTACTGTCATTATACAGCATCACTTTGGATGATAGTATTGATATATACTTAAACACAACATTGGAATGGAAAATTCATGGAAACATTAAAGTACATGCTGTGAGACTTACTGTCGCACACCATAATGAAACACTTCCTACAATGTAATTTGTATGTTCACAAAAAAAAAAATTTCAATTTGGCATCATCGATAAAATATTTCTATCAGACATACAGACATTGCATTCCTTTGCTGTTGTACCAACCTGAGATAGGGTTCCCGAGGAAATGTAGCATATCAAGTCATGCCCGACTACAACATTGGAGAGGTTCCAAATAAACCTTTTTTTTTCTGCTGTCTTTTATTGCCATGCACGTAAGAGCATTGATATAGTTAATCATATACTATTTGAGCAGCTGTGATGCTACGTTTTGTTATTGTTTTCCTGCTATGACAAACTATAACAACAATCTTAGCTAAATGAATTTTTGTAAGCTTTAGAATAGAAAATAAGAATTCCTGTAAACACTTCTGGCTTTTAGTGCTTTGATGAGCTAAATACCATATGGACAAGCGTATTAGGACACCTGACCATGATATTCATATGTGTCCTTAGGATATCACATTCCAGATTGAGTCTCATTTGTACTCCATTCACACTCTATAATAACCCCCACACTTTTGGAAATGCTTTCGACTAGACTGTAAACCCTAGCTATAGGGATTTGGTTCCATTCAGCGACTATATTATTAGTAAGATCAGGCACTAATGTTGGGTGAAGAGGTCTGAGGTTGCAGCCCATCTTCCAGTTCATTCCAAAGGTGTTCAGTGGGGTTGAGCTCAGGGCTCTGTGTATAACACGCGAGTTCTCTCACACCAACCGTAACACACCATGTCTTCATGGAGCTCTGTGGCGTTGTGCACAGGGGCATTGTCATGCTGGAACAGTTTTTGGGCCTTCTTATGATATTGTAGCATGCTTATGTCAGGTAAACAGAAATCTTAATGCTACAGCCTATAGAGATATTCATGACTATTTGTTTCAAATTTCGTGGCATCAATTTGGAAAAGACACAGTACAGTTTAGGGTGTGATGTAAGGTGTCCACAAACCTTTTGGCCTTTTGAGTCATATAGCCGGGTCATATTATTTCGATGATGCAGGAATATAATGTAGATTGGATGCTAGGGGGTCATGCACACATATATTTTCACAATTTAGGGCAATTTAGAGTGGCAGACTTTCCCACTTGTAGTCTTCTTTGGTAAAAGGAATTCCAAAGGAAACCCACATGGACACGTTATCTCTGATAATGTCTTGCCAGTACACTTTGGTCATCTCTAGTGGAAGTGGTAGCACAGTGTTTAAAAGGTTGGCCTACTGATCTAAAGGTTGTGAGTCCAAATCCCCGGACCACCAAGCTGCCACTACTGGGACTCTGAGCAGGGCCTTTAACCTTTAAGGGTTCAGCTAGATAACTGATATAAATGTAAGTTCTTCTGGTTAAGGGTGTCTGGCAAATACTGTAAAGGCATTCAAACATGCCCAGGGAAAATAGTCCAGATCACCGAAATGTCCACATTCATTATTAATAGTCATTATAATTTCCCATTAAGTCTTGCTTATGAAGTAATTCCTTAAAACTACATACATTTCATTTCCGTTATACCAATTTGTGATCATCATGAAACTGTAGGCTACCTGTGCACTTCTTAGGTAGACACTAATAACTTTCCAACTAGCTTTGAAAGGGAAGTCTATGTACAGTACCTATCAATAGAGGAGTATTTGATTGTGGCATGCTTCACATAGCTGATATGTTTATATTATACACAGGCATTCCAAGCACCTGTGTTCATTTATCTTCAGCCTCCAGAGCTGCTGAGAGAGAGTGTTCAGCTCTGCTTGGGCCCCGTGTTCAGTTAACGGTTTCAGAGTGCTTTCCAAAGCCAATCATATCCTCTATCATCTTGGTTTGGCTGCGGTCTTAAGAATCAAGGCATCATTGGCAGATTCAGAGTGCTGTAGATCCGTTATGTTGACTTAAAACTTATAGGCACTTTTCTGGAAGAGCATATCTCATATATACAACAGACTTCCAGTTTGATAAATAAATAAGTATCGAACTTTAATCTTGCTTGAGCACTTGCCAAGTAGACGTAAGATTTTGCACCCAACCTGATTGAGCAGGCTCAATCCTTTTATCCTGAAGCCTGTTACATACAGTATGTAACTATTGTGTCTGACCGCAACCAGGATCTGACTCATTTGGCAAAGCAGTAGTCTCCTAATTCAACATTTCTTCTCCTAATTGCTAGAGATGAGAGGCTGGCAACAGCTAGGAATGCACCTTCCCAAACCAAACATGGTAAAAGAACCGATTTTCTTTCCTCAATCCTCTGCCATTCAGCACTCAGCATAGAGAATCACGTAGCTAACACAAAGCAGAGCAGTGCAGGGGAAACGGTCTGCGGTGCCCAGGCAGGCCGATGCGATGAGCTCACGTGATAGCTAAGCGTTTAGCGTCTGCTTGTCAGTGAACCAGTTGGCCTTGTCGATCTGACAAACCATCTACCGTTGCCATGCTTGTTTGTTGTCTTCTCTTGAGAGGGAATAGCTACATGGTAGTTACTCTTCACTGCTATTTATAACACAGAAAGAGTGCATCATCCATGTCTCCGGGCTAGTTTTTTGTCCTTGCCTTTGTCCTATAGTCCTTTGTCCTATAGGTGTATATCCATTGCACTATCAATGGATCACTGTACATCCATTGTACTACCATGTGTGTGTTAGCATCACAATACCTCCTATATAGCATGCACCAAAGAATACAGTGTAAACTGAGACTCTCTCTCTTTGTGTCATGCTCAAAGTCAGAGTTCTCCCTGGTAGTGTTTTATAAAATAGCTCACTCCTTAGATGACACGTTCAAACCGTGTTGGTCCACTATGTGCTAAAGCTTCATGGGTGTGTGAAAAGGGAAGGTGGAACAAAAGAACGGCTTAAGTGAATGGTGTGACGATATGTGTGAAGATAACAACTTCCCAGTGCAGGTGATTTGTGTAAAGAGGTGTGTGGACATTGTTATGAAGTGCTTGCACTATGTTAATAGGAGGTCAAAGGAAAGATCATAAACTCAGCCATATGTAATGTGGGCTGGGGAATTGTTCTGGTCACTTAATAAACTGGCAAGGTCTAGGAGCAGCATTAATTGGTTTGTTAAACGGAAAGCGGCTACAGAAGCGGCTCCTCTATTTAACCCAGTATAATAAGATAATTACTATCATCAGGTTAACAATAATGGTCTTTTTCAGCACAGTGTATAATATTTTTCCACGTGTGAGATTTAACCCACATGCACACACATACAATCTTTTTTTATTGAAAACAGCCTTGCACTGAGACTTTTTTCCTTTTTTTTTCTTTTCAGGAAGCCTTTTCTGTCTACACATGAATTTTGCCGAAATTACAGAGTGCAGTAATGAGAAGTTATGTTAAATGCTGTAAAATATAGGCTAGGCCTTCATGTCTGTGGCTGCAGTCTGGATTAGCCTTAGACATTGTTATGTAGAGTTGAGGTTTTGCAGCTCTGTGGCATTTTTCTCGGCGTTTTTTGCAGAAAAAAAAAAAAACATCCACGCCAAAGTCCACTCTCTGTAGCATGTCTCTTTAAGGGACACAACATTGCTTTTGTGGTCCCCTCCACAGGACTTGTGCATTTTAATGAGATTGCTAATTGGGGATAACTTCATGTTTGAATGGACACCACAGGCCTTATTATAACCACCAGACAGGAGATGAGCTTGACTTATTGCGTCAGCGTGCTCGGCAAGATCACTGCTTTGGACTAATTAGTGATGACAAAATATCCTCCTGCTTTTGATGTCGAGTCACGATTAAATATTTCCGGATCTGAAAACATGAGGCTAGAGATTATATTTGTAAGCCTGGCATATGTGTGTCTGCAGGTGTTTGTCCCAAATCCAGCATGACAGCAACAACTGACAATTAACAAAGCAGACTAATTCCTGTCACAGTGCAGTGTAAAAGTAGGACTGAGACAATGAAGCGATTGATGATCTACAAACATCATATAAAATAAAGTACACAAGTGCCTAAAATGAAACAGATAAATTATACAGTATACTTTGAAACGCATGCCGGGGTTTATTTTGCCTTTATGTTAGCAAAAGCTCTGCTTAGAGATTAAATTGAGGATGACATTGCGCATGTGGATTTGGAGGGTAGTCTTGGTTCCCAGTGAGCTTTTTATTTTTAGTGTCTCCCGGCCTCAGGCTCTACTCTGTGGTTGGAGAGAAAAGGCCAGGTCTGGCCCTCAGCTTCAGTCTGCTAGCCACAAGGTCAACAGGTCACAATCTGGGTGGGGACACATCATCGGCTCCATGAAATCAGGTGCTCCCATGAGCAGTTCTTTCACTGCTCTGTGTGTCTGTAGTAATGTGTGGAAAGATGTTTTTATGTGCCAAGACCATCGTAGCTATAGACACACTTGTATCTGAGAGATCACAGCTGAAGGAAAGGGCATTTTGGGGGTCCCACCTACCTCTGGTCCACCACTGAGTGGTTGCTTTGACACGGAAGCGGCATATTCCCACAGATTCTATGTGCTGCAATAGCCTTTTGTTTACTTTTAGATAGAAGCACTCTTTCAATAGCGTCTATGGTGTCTCTCCAGATTTAAACATGTGTATATATTAACAAGTGTCAGTGTGAATATTAAACCATACTGTATAGGTGGTGGTGGCGGCTCAATGGTAAGGCTCTGGGTCAGTGTTCAGAGGGTTGGGGTTTAAGCCTCACACCAGGCAAGCTGCCATCATTGGGTCTTTGAGCAAGGCCCTCAGTTGCTCCAGGGGCGCCACACGTTCTGGCTGACCCTGTGCTCTGACCCCAGCCTTCAAATTCATAAGCTGGGATATGTGGAATAAAAACATTTCACCGCATGTATGCATATGTGATAAATAACATCTGAATTTTAATTTGTATACCACTGGTTCAAGTAGTTATAGTGAACCGGACAAATCTTCTCAAGCTTTATTAAGAGATTTTGCTGAAACCCATCCAAAGTAAGTATAAAATTAACAGGCTATTCACACAAACTATAGATTCTCTCTTTAGCCGCTCTGTCACTTGTTCGGTTGAGACCTTTTTTTCCCCTACATTTCTTGTTCTGACTGATCAAGCAGAGCTAAACCTCAGTTGTGGCAGCAGTGTAACTGGCCGACTCAGAGACCGATGCTTATCACTTTTCCTTGTTCATTCCGGGCTTGTTTGGTAATCTAAACTACCTGTGTTGGGTTTCCATCGCTGAAATATTTGGGTCAGACTGCGACCCATGGAGCACAGCTGGATTCTCCAGGAAAAAAAAAGTGAAAAAAAAAAAAAACCTTAGGTGGCTGGGTTTTTTCCCTACTAAATTACTGTGCCAAGCCATGAGGAAGCAGCCAGTGTTCTTTTTTTTTTTTTTTTGACTCATGAAGTTGTAAATACACGCATGGGTGTCTTGGCAGAAGAAGAATTTGCAGCACTTCATCTTAAAGACCTAATGTAAGGGCCTTTAGTCTGCTGAGTAATATACTGTATACAACAGCATTCGGGTACTTATGAACACGTGGAGCTGAAACTTTATAGTCCTTTTGGATGGTGTTCATTTTAAGCTCGCTGTTGTCTAGAAAATTATATTTCTTCCAACAAACATTTAGGTGTTAAATGGAGAAATAGTTCCATGTTTTGAGAATGAAATCTTGAGCAGGCCTACAGAGAATCGTGAGCTGAAGGATGGGGCGACTAAGAATGCTACTTGTCTCTGTTTTCTTCTTAAATGCTCATTTTCATGCCACACCCTTTCCCCACCTCTTTCAAGCATGCCTGTTCATGGGCGTTTAAATATAGGTGGGCTAACTCTGGCTCAGATGTCTGGATTTCCTGTTCTTTCAGGACCCGTACTGTAATTTGGTCAGGAGACTGTGTTTCGCTCACTGTTTCTGACCTGATGATCAGAACATTCATTTGCCCGCTTGGACGCTTGTCTGTGACAGCTATCCGGACCGGAGGTGCTGATTAGGGATATTGTCTCTGCTTTTGGTAAAAAAAATAAATAAATTGAAATACAAAGGTGAACCACAGTCATGTTCAGATGTGATGAAATGTCTTAGCACCACCTAGTTCTGACACATTGACCTAGTGACTATAAAAGTGGTTTAATGGCGTTACCAGTTATAACATACTGTCTGTTCCCTGCTTTTAATTAAGTTACTACAATTTGTGCAGCAGGATGCTGAACCACATCAGAGGGGCAGAAAGGCAGCTGAGGTTAGGGCGTCTTTCATTTGTTTGCTTTAATGACTTTGGGTGGCAAAATATTTTTCATTGAAACAAGAACAGCTTACCTGACAACTTTGACACTTGTACGGGATGGGAAATGGGGAAGAATTAATAATGTGTTGCCGTAATGCAGCCACCAATGCCATCATAGTGCGGCATCATTCCTCTAATACCGCAGTAATTGGGCAACCTTGGCAATTGAATGTGCTTAGTAAAGCATGATGTCATGCATATATCATTATTATTACATTTATGTTGTGGAATGTCTGCAAGACAAGTCGGTTCCTGTTGTCACTTACATTATAACAGCTATAAACAGCCATTTTATCACCAGGGTGTGCTTCATTTTCTTAACGGTTTGCTTGAAGTTTATTATGTTACCAATAAATCAGAACATTCTTTCAAGGAAACTCTTATTGAATGTTAAATTAACTTAACAATTATTTAATATGCTGTCGTGCTCGTAGTAGCATGTGGTGGCTCAATGGTAAGTCTCCACGGTCAGTGATCAGAGGGTCGGGGTTCGAGCCTTGCACCAGGCAAGCTACCATCATTGGGTCCTTGGGCAAGGCCCTTAAGCTCACTTGCTCCAGGGGCGCTGTTCGTTCTGTCTGACCCTGCGCTCTGACCCCAGCCTTCAAATTCATATGCTGGGATATGCGGAATAAAAACATTTCACTGCATGTATGTGTATGTGACAAATAGGATCTGAAAATGAATCGGTTCATAACTTTGTGATAGAACAATAAGTAAAAACAAAGGATTGGAATTAAAAATCTTATTGACAAGATTTTATAGCGCAGACTAATAATAAATAAATGATAAACATGCTTGAATTTTCATAAGATGATTTTTGTAGTTAAAATTCGTACATGAAGAAATCTAAATGTAAAACTGGCTACATTGGCGTTACTGGGCGCTATGATAAGATTTTGGCCAGTAATCATAAATAAAGGCCAAGAAGATGGCTGTTAATTATATTTCCATGAAGTTCACATTTTGTTCTTAGCTTTTCTTATAGACAGACACATGTTGAACTCTTCTCTTACACAGCACTAGACAGGAAACAGTCATGGAGAGCTTAATTAGAAATGTTATTGTCATTTAATATTAGAAATATTTTTATGGAAACTGATCCAGAATGGGTTAGCGCCATGAGAGATGGCCCAGACTGCACTTTTTATTTCCTAATATCTAGAAATTCCATTGTCTGATTCCAAGGTCACCTGGCAAGACAGTTAGACTGTCGATAATGTCAACATAACGTCGTTTTTGTAATAAGAGATCAAATGCAAACTCCGCCGACTGTTTTTAAGCACGACGTGCCAGAAATGAAGGCTGGACCTAGGTCAGGAACTGGACCTTTTGAGATATGACCTCAAAGGTATTCTAGACATGTTAGCTTAAATAAACTCTACATATTACCAGCAGATTAAGGTTACTCATAACCGTCCCAAGGGCTGGGCTTTGCTCGGACAACCACCAGTTTGTTCAAGCCAGGGGAGGTTGGGGATTGAACTGTGTATGTGTGTGTATAATTAGCATGTTTAAAATTGGTGCTGACCTGAATGACTTGTTGATTGACAGACACACTGCACTCCAACTCAGTCCCCCTGGGAGGCTTTACTCCTATCAGTGGGCTATAATTGAGGGTCAACAAACAGGCTCTGCCTCCAGCAGGGGCCCGGTAAAGCTTAACAGCAGACCTTATAAGAGCAAACTCGGCTTGATGTCTCACACAACTCCCATTACATGTGATGAATCCGTTCATTTGCACATTAGGTTTGGGTAGATAATAGGAGTGTTTCTGAAGCATGGGACGTGACGACAGCTTAGCTACTCAGTGACAAAAGATTTACTGTGTGATATTTGTACAGTAAATGCCAGGGATATACAGTATTTCCAAGAAAAAGTTGTAAACATCCATTATTAATATCGAATTAATGTATATAGAAATATATATATATATATATATATATGTATAGAGAAAATGTAATGTTAATGACGTTTTAATTGTATCAGATATATTTAGATATATCTTATCTGTTTAAAGAAGTAACAATATGTAATAAAGCTTCAGCTGGACTATATTAAAGAAACAAACAACATATATTTATCTTTCAGTGTATACAAACAAATCCATAAATATAGATTTAATTGAAGGAATACGCCAATCAAGAGCTTGATGTACTAATTAGGCAATAATTCAATCATAATTCAATAATTCACTTTTCAACAAAGAACATTTACAGAAATCAAGCATCGCGATAGTTCTGGCAGGTCGCGTAGTCGAGCGCGCCATCAACCGACAGCCAGCTGTTTCGGATACCGGAACCAATCACAGTAACCCTATAAAGCCACAGACTTTCCCCGTGTCATATCGCCAGCCGCACGCTATTCAACACCCCTCCCCGCCCCCAACTCCACTGCGGCAACCAAAAACTCATATATTCCTATTAAACAAAGGAGAGTTCATTGATCACGTGGCGCGCCGCCTCCGGCCAGCAAACAGCACCAGCCCCCGCCTTGCGGCGGCTCACCATTCAAGTAAACCAACAGCAACTGCGCACGCTTGCGCGTACAGCTGGATCCGTTCTGCACCCCAAAGGGAGGTTGACTCGCCGCTCTCCCCACCCGGTCCAAGCAAAGCGCTCGGACGGGCGCGGGAGTCCGCCCAGAACGGATCCATACCGCCAAACCTAACTATGCTTTATCATGTTAATAAATAACATCGATGCATGTTAAATAGCTAAATAAAACAGGATTTTTAAAAAATCTGTAACGGACAAATTTGCGGTAACGCTAAGAAAAAAGCTCCCTAAGACGATATGAGGAAGAAACTTTGAAAGAAACCAGACTCAAACCCAGATAATGAATAAGATATTAAATACGACAAATAACTAGGATTTAGATATTTGATCAAGTAGTTTATTTGGACATTAAATAGAACTGGCGTAATATTTTATAACTAATAAGTATAGGACGTTCAATGATTGTGGCAACGCCGATAAAATACACAATATTCCCAAAAGTTTGTGGACACCTTATCAGCATATAAATAAGTGTGTCTTCCCCAAACTATTGCCAAAAATTCGGAAGCACACAGTTGTCTTGAATGTCTTTGTATGTTAGGGCATTTATTTATTCCTTCACTGGAACTAAGAGACCCAAACACTTTTCCAGCACGACAATGCCCCTGTGCACAAAGCTCCTGAGCTCCACTGAAGACATGGACACAGTCATACTTCACGATCTAGTAAAAGGTATTTCCAGAAGGGTGTAGGTTATTATAGGTGTAAAAGCAAGCGTCACTCTAGAATAGAATTTTGAAAAATACGAAATATGTCAGAGTTTACGACACTGTTTAGCCCTGAAAATGCATTCATTACATGCTAATAAAACAGCTACGCTATGTTTAAAAAGCTAGAGTTCTGAATCTCTGCTTCTGTAATATAATTCTTTAAAGGCACATATTTGACTGAGATGCTGTACAGAAAACGGCTTGTGGGGAAACTTATGGAATGTCTGTGCATTTTTCCTTCATGCAGCTCGATGACTGTGCTCTGCAGCTATCTCATAATGGAAGCTACCTGGATCTGGATTCTACTTTGGCAGAGCAGAAAGATGAGCTGGAGGGCTTCCAGGAGGATGGAGGGTAAGTGCCGTTTTGTTTTTACCAAGTTATCTATAGCATATCCTGTAATATGTAACATATGGTTTTTTGGGGGTGTTGGGGGAGGGATGTTGTAATATTTCACATTGTTATCGAACGTTTCGATTCATCTATCTGCCAGGGTAATCATCCAGCCAGCAAAGTGTTTCCAGAAGTGTGCAGTTTATTTTACAATGAAGCGTATTTAAACATTGAATAATTCATTAGGCGATGCATCAGTGTCGAAAGCATTACATGTTAATCTACACCAAATCCTTCTTATTACAACTTAAGCCCTATAATAAGTTCCAAGCTGTTAAATAACATTCCTAACATCCCAGCATTGTATCAACTATTCATGAAAAAGGAAGACCTTTCCTTGGAAGACACCCATAGCAAACCGGAGTTTGGTTTTACACGTTATTACATCGGGTTTGATATTACAGTAGATGTTAAGCATGAGGTATTTCAATTCTCCGCTGTGTAATAAATCACGCAAACGTTTCGGTCCGATCTCTGAGCTGTTGCAGTAAAGCTATTAGATCTCTGATTCTATGTTAAGCTCTGTACACATAGACCCTGGGAGGAGGTCACGACAATGCGATCATTGTTTCTGTAGCAAGATTTTCAGATCCCCAACCACAACGATCTGTATCCGTTTTCTCCTTGCTGTATTGATCGGCACTACTGATCATTTTGAATAATAACCAACCTTGGTCATGTCAAGTAACTGAAGTAATAACAGGCCTTCATCTTCACTCTATATAAAAATCCAGCGCCCCCGCGACCCTGAACAGGATGAGCGCAAGACAATGAATGAATGAAATCATCTCAGGTTGCTGTCCTTTCTGGCTTTCTCTTTATGGATCTGCTTCCGAATATCTAGTGCTAAACGCGCTTAATCCATTTCAAACTCTTCAGTTTAGTCTGCATACCTGCACTGTGGCTTACATCAAGCCTGACTGCTAAAACACTCTTGTCTAGTGCTGCCTAGAGACATTATGGAACCTTTCAGCAAAGGATAGCAAAAAGCCGGATCATTCTCACGGCACCTTGACGTCAACATACACCAGACCTTACATGGTAGCCTTTCTTCCATCGACATTCAGAATACCTGGCTTGAATGGCAAGGGTTTAAGTGATGTCATGCCTGCACATTGAGGAACCCTAACCCTAACCTGGCATAGCTCGGGCATAATCACATCAGTTGATGAACCCGACGAAGGGACGATATTCCTAAACCTTAATCGTAATTTTAAATCCCTGTTTAACGCTTTGGGTAAATCACGGAATTACTGTAGATATTTTTGTATGCAGATTATAAATTTAAGCAATATATATATGTACTGTATATGTGTGTGTGTGTGTGTACATATAATATATATTCAAATACAGTGGCACTGGTCTGAAGAATAGGTTTGGTACAAAAAGTCATAAACATAGCACACAGCATGAATTGACACAGCACACTGAGTTGACACAGCCCACCACCGTCTATGTCAGACTCGCTGTCGGCAACTGAGCCGGCTATTCAACAAGACCGCAGGTATCCGTAGATTTATTTATGTAAACGTAGAAGCTAGCTTTGTCCATTGCCATTGTGTTTTTCCTGGATCGGCCTCAATGCCAAAGAGCAGAGTCATAGAGAGTCAGTGGAAGTACTGCAGCCTGGAAAAGGGGCAGAATTCAACCATTCAATCTATTTGCCCCCCTTTAGCAGAGGCACGGCAGTGCCAACTCTTCTGTTTCTCGCTTTGCTTCTTGCTATGTCGTTCTTTAGACCCATGCAGAGTGTCTGAGTGGGCTGTAGAAAGGAGAGGAGGACTGCATTACTGTTAATAACAGGGTAATTCAGCACACAGTGCTTTTATGGCCTGCATAAGCTCAAGTTTACAGCCCTCACCATTTACTGCTGTTGTGTACTATGATTACTGGGTCTAAAATATGATGAACTACGCAGTTAAATCAGACCACTTTGACCTTTTCTGTCTTCCAGTTGCAATCTCATGCGGTTTGTTTCTGTATTAGGACACTATTACTAAGGCTAAAAAAACAACATCGGTGACACAGATTGCAGGTTGCATTCCTCATCTTTCACACTCATATGTAGATATTTTAACATGTTTATGTAAAAAAAAAGATCCTCTGATGCCTCATTTGGCAAGAAAGATAGATATTCGTGCCTTAGTGGATTAGCGGCTTTGAGCACTACCACACTGCAGCGTCACGGCGGTCATCTATCAGCAACCATGACTCAGAACCCCATTCCTAATTCGGCATCATTGTTCCTGTTGACCATATCTTGGCACAGATGTTCACATTCCAGGAAAGCACGCTGTCTTTTCTTCTGAGATAAAAGTTCTAAACTTCTAAATGAATGAATAATAGCAGAATCTTCCTATTCTTACTTCATTCCTTCTCTCCTCTCTCAAATTACTGCTTTTTTTCCTGGCTGGGTCCCTGGAGTAGCTGTCGTCGGGATCGGTTAGTCTCTGCTCCTGGAGAGATGCCTAGTTCCTTTAATGGGAAAGCTTTGAATATTTTTGTGGATTACATGGATAGAGGATAGAGGGGGTAGATCGAAGCACAGAGTTCAGCTATAGCCGTGTCCCTTTTGTTGTTGCAAATAGCAGGCAAAGGTGCAATGTATGCAAGTGTGGAACCAGGGCGGGAGCTCAGTGGTTAAGGCGATGGACCACTGATCTGACGACTGGGGTTCAATTCCCAGCACTGCCAAGCTACCACTGCTGGGCCCCTGAGCAAGGCCCTTAACTCTCAACTGCTTGGTTGTAAGTCTCTGGGTAAGAGGATCTGCCAAATGCTGTAAATGTACATGTAAATCTGAGGTTGTGAGTATATCCATGTGATTGCTGTATTGTGACCTCACATTGATTGCTGATGGGACGGAAACTAGAGAACTAAAACATCTAGAGAGAAAAAAGTAAAGTAAAGTTGAGTTTATTGGTCACACGCACATCATACAGTGAAATTCTTTGATTCCACATATCCCAGCATACAAATTTGAACGCTGGGGTC
>JAOUQX010000036.1:18176852-18191135 GCA_028566295.1 Liobagrus marginatus
TGTGTGTGTGAATGGTTATCTGTCTCTAAGTGTTAGTCCTGCGATTAACTGCTGATTGTACAGGATGTACCCCGCCCCACACCCTAAGTTAACTTGGATAGCCTCCAGCGCCCCAGAATCAGATCTTTTCGATCTGGCAGGCAGTTTCAGGAGAGGTTAAGCTTTCTCACTCAAGAAAAGACTTGCCACCTGAGAAGACTTTGAGACTTTGTTTTACACATACAAAATACAAAAAGAATCATTTTTGAGCTCCACAGTCTATTGAGTCTTTATGTTGCCCATGTGGTGTGTATTGTATTGTAGCTGTGCTCTAAGATTAAAAGTCATTTCATTTCAGCTTTATCTCCATATTCACACTAAAACACAGACTATATCTCTGTACTTTTTTTTTTAAATGTCTTTCTTACAAAGCCGGGGTCCTGGAGAAAGGCCCAAGAGTCTTTGAGGCCTCTTCTGGGGCTGAAAGAGTATGGGCCAGGGTTCATGAAAGGCTTTTGCTGTATAGTTCGTTACCGTAGTGTTCTGGGAGTTGGGTGCTCTCTCCTTTGTGCCAGTGACCAACAAATAAGCTCTGTCACATCACACTAACCCTAACTGAATCCCCGCTACCCGACTTTCCCTAGTAGGGGTCAGCCACCTCCTGTCAGCTGTCAGATTGATAGGGCAAAGACACAATCGCATCTCCTGTGGACATTTGGCGCCTTTCTTCTTACTCTCTGTCCAGCTTTTTGCTTTTTGCTTTCTCTTGATTTTGAAACGTTGCTTCTTCTAAGCAGAAGAAAAGTTTCAGCCTCTGTCAATAGAAGCGCTCATGGTGAAAGAGAGCTGTTGCAGAGAACAGACCATTGTGGGACAAGAGACAAGCCAATAGGAGAAAAGTAGGACTAAACCAGCCGCCAGTCCTGATGAAAAGGAGCTTCGATTATTTTTAGCCAGCTACTGAAAGCCGAGCCGGATCATGTGTGAAAGCAGCACATTCTGACACGAGCTGAAAATGTTGACTTTATTTTTTAACAATCCATTTATAGCGTCCTTTAAGAGCTTCGCCTCAACATGGCTGCTTCTTCGCTGGTTATTTGATATATGCACTGCTAAGGAGCAGCTGTGCACTGTTAGTTTAGTTATAGTTCCTATTTGGAAAAACCTTAGTGCTGCCCACCTGCAAGTGCTGCACAAAATATCGCCTGCCCAGTGCACTGATGAGGATCTCTATTCATACCTTCTCCTGATTAGTGCCACAAATGCATCTCCAGCAATCTTTAACAGACCATCTATATTTGTCAGTGATATATATCAGTTTCTGGAAAGATTAGTTTGTGGCACACGAACACATGAGCTTGTAAACTAGAATTTGTTTTTTATTATCCTTTCTGTGGAAAGCTGGCAGTATGGCTTATAACCTGTCATCCGAAGCACATCGTACTTCCACAGCTCCACTGCACCGTCACTCCCACTTCTACTGACCTCTAATGACCTGGTTTTACTTTCATTCGTTGACCTTGTACCTATTTTCATGCCGTCCTCCTTGCAGGGGGATAGGAGTAGGGTTTTTAAGCGGCAGTCAAAGAAAGAGTAAAGAAGAGGAATGCTTTCTGGCTCAGACGTCATGCAGTGTGTGTGTGTGTGTGTATGTGTGTGTATGCATACTTCCATGACAGGTTTCTCATTACTTCCCTGAATGCTGTTTTTTTCCCTATCTTTGCTTCCAGGAAATCTGCTTACCTTTTTGCGACTGCAACCAGAAAGACGATCTGTCCTTAAGGCTGTAATGTCGGTTAAAGCTTAACCATCAATCAGTTTGATCGTTTAATACTTCTGATTCCGCTAATACTTATTACAAAAGCTTAAAGAAGTCGGCGTTGCAGATTCATTCTATTAGGCTGACAGTTAGATATGATATTTTTCGAAGAGGACGTGGAATCAAAATGGATATATTTGCATGCTTTCAACATTTGGTTCACTTCTCAATCCTCCCTAGATGACTTATCCGGCAATGTGATTTAGGACATAATTAACTTTTAGAAGTGGCTCCATCAGTATCCCTGACCTCAAAAATCTTTAGTATATTAAAAGCTTAATAATGTTGGTCCTGTCGTTCTTTATGGCTGGGGTTTTCTGGCTGTAAAGACATATGTTGGGGTTGGTTGTGCAGCAGCGCTTTAAGTCTGCCACCGAGGTCCACAGTGTTATCTTTGGAAAGTGTTGACAAGACAGACCTTCTGCTTGGAAAGACACATTCAGAGTTAGTGTTACAGCTGTGTTTCCTGTTCTGCACAGCAGAGAATTCTTAAAGAAATAAAGAGACAGAAAAAGGTGGACATGGCAGAAGAGAAGAATCGACTAAAAAAGCAACAGGATAAAGACAAACCTAGGGACATGAAGATCTACACAGGAATAATGTGTTCTTCTTTGTTTCTTGTTGTGTGTGTGTGTTTGCCAGATGTTTCAGGTGTATTAGTCTCGAGCTAAACTTTATCTAAGGATATTTATATAACCCACAAGCATCAACACTTGCTTTTTTGTTATTCTGCCTCTCAGCCTGTTGGGACCACACAGATTACTTAACCAAACATACAATCACCAAACACAGCAGTGAGTCATTGTGCAAAGATACTACACTGCCTCGAGGTCTTCCTTCACATTTCCAGTCCTCTGTTGAGTTTACTCCTTCCCAGCACCGGCAAACGGCACCGGGAGAGAAAGCCAGAAACTGAGCATCCTCTTTGTGGTGTCATGGGAGCTGAATGAAGTCCAGCAGCCTGCCGTGAAGGCCCCGTTTAGTCAATGCAGGAATTCCTCCCTTTTCTTTCTCATCTATGAGCAGTGTTTGATTACACCCGTTATCCAGACTGAAGAACCCCAGGGGTTGGCCTGCCAACCATTCCAGCCATGTTTTTTTTTTATAGTTTTAGTGAGTTGTGTGGGGCATGACAAATTAGCACGCAGGGAAAACGGAAAGTTGTATGGCCGTCCGTTTCTTTGCAGCAGCGTGACGTTTCCTGGCTTGGCAGACACACATTTTTGCCAACATATAGCAGCATGCAGTGGGATAAAGGCAGGGGACAGAATTGCAGCTTGATCTGGTTTACTTCGGACAGTTTCTTTGTGCAATGCCGAAATCCTAAATCAGCAGCCACCATTCCCAACAGTAGTGTGTTTCGGTTCCTCATGAGGTCAGTGGGGGCAAACAATCCAGAATCCGCATCTTACTGTACTTGGTTGAAGCAAAATCAGGTTATGATTGTGACCAGTCCTAACCCTAGCACGGTTCTCTTCTGTTCTATTGGCTCCTGTTTATAGTGTAGATACATTGTTATAATTCTCGAATTATTTGCACCTATTGTGATTGCTACTTATGAAATTCTTTATCTAAGTTTCAGATTTCTTACTTGCCGTGGAATTGTCACATAAGAACTCGTTTCATAGACAGGCCTTAGCTTAAGCCAGGATTAGGCCTTAGTTCAATTAAGGTATTTAAGTAGCTTTTATAAGTGTGCACTCTGAAAAAAAAACTTTACTGGTGTACATCTTGAGACAAAACAATGGCAGTGGCATATTTTTACAAGTTTTCTTTCTATTGTTGTTCGGGCATTCCGGTTTCCTCCTGCCTCCAAACACATGAGATTGGACATAGGTGAATCGGCTACTCTAAATTGTCCATAGGAGTGAATGTGAGTGTGAATGGTTGTCTGTCTCAAAGTGTTAGCCCTGCGATTATCTAGCGATTGCCCGGGATGTACCCGGCCTCACGCACTAAACAGGATAAACGCTAGACGGATGGAGAGATGGATGGATGGAAGTTGCTTTCTGTTAAAACAGCTCAAACAATCACTTTAGTCTTGGACTCGTTTAAGCCTTGTCTGTGAATCCGGGGGTCGATTTCTCCACTTTAAGAAGACCTTTTTATGTGGGAACTCTTTTTAACCGAGGCCAGAAGCATGACTGAATTAGCCTTTCATTAATCTTCAGTCTTATAGTAAGCTTCCATTTATGGAAAGTTGCCCCAAATGCTGAGATACTCAGAAATACTGAGATGCCCCAAATGCTTGTTCATAAGCCATAAGCCTAACCCTAACCCTACTATTTAAAGGAGGCTACACTACATTACATTAAAAGCCAGACATGTCTTAACTTCTTTTATATCAAGTTGCGGCAATAAAATAATTCCTGTTGATATTGGGTACTATTAGATTTCGACTTTTATTCCACCAGCAAAACACCAGTTTACTTGTAAAAAGGGTTAAGAGAAAAAAAACGTTGTCATTTAACTGAAGGCGTGGTTGTTGTTGTTAAGGTTAATTGAAATGAACAGAACCTTGCGATGAGGTTGCGCTTCGATGATTCAGCACCAAGCAGCTGCTGTGTTGTTCTTTTTTAGCATGAGCAGTGTAATATATCTATCTTAGGCTACTGTACACATAGTGAGAAATATAATTAACCTGACTCAGTTCTTTCTTGCCTCTATTAATAAGATGATAGATGTAATAATAGATAAGAGAGAGAGTTTAATTTCTGCCTTGCCTATTTTACTGCCAGTCATAGTAGCTCTGAACCTTCTACTTATTTGTACCATTAAATTCAAATGTTATTTATCACATACATGCAGTGAAATGTTTTTATTTTGCATGTCCCAGCTTACGAATTTTAAGGCTGGGGTCAGAGCGCAGGGTCAGCTAGAACATGCAGCAACCCTGGAGCATCTAAGGTTAAGGGCTTTGCTCAAGGACCCAATGATGGTAGCTTGCCTGGTGTGAGGCTTGAACCCCCAACCCTCTGATCACTGACCCAGAGCCTTACCATTGAACCACCACATCCTTGTTAAGATAGCGTTAAGATGATGGTTTAAATACCTGCAGGTCCATCTGCTGTCTGCCCTAAATCCTTCTTGACTGAGTCAGATTGTAAAATGACCTACTAACCGTCGTCTTTATTTATGTTTGCTTGGCCTAATAATGTCTAGGTCACATGTGTCAAGTAGCAATGATCCTGATATTCGTTTACCAGAATATCTCCAAGTATGATTGTGTATTTATGGCTTATATGACCTTTAGTATCAATCCTGAGCTCATGGCACACGCCTGTTGGGAAAACTAATGATGTCACCATCAATTAAAACATACAGAGCTCGCTTTACTTCCTGGACCCAGTGTATGAGTTGTGTTCACATTCAAGGGAAATTCAGTACCGTTCCATCCCTAACCCTAACCCTAATTCCATTCCACCCTAACCCTAACCCTAATTCCATTCCAATCTAACCCTAACCCTAACCCTAATTCCATTCCACCCTAACCCTAATTCCATTCCACCCTAACCCTAATTCCATTCCAATCTAACCCTAACCCTAACCCTAATTCCATTCCACCCTAACCCTAATTCCATTCCACCCTAACCCTAACCCTACCATTCCTAACCCTAACCCTAACCCATTGCCCTTAGGCATGACTGCGTTTGTGTATTGTGCTCTGCAATGGATTGGCATTCATGGGAATTCCTGCCTGATGCCCAGTGTGTTCAGGATTCCTTTCAGATCCTTAACTAGAATAAAGTGAAGTCAATATATTTTGTACATGTAGCTGTCGGCTATAAGCTGCTGTCCCTGTAGTCGGAAACCAACAATGATGAACAGCATGAGACTTGACACAAAATGAGCATCTAATATCAATGTATTAAATAGCGTTATACAGTCATGTATAGATATGAAATGGAAATGAGTGACCGTCATAAAATTGAAGACAAAGACAGAAAGAAGACACTTTGACCACAATGGCATAGCAACATTACATCCTTCATGCACAAAGTATTAGCTTTGTATTTTTTTGAATAAGTTTTACTGTACACTAATAGACAATTGCTAAAATGCCCTTGCTGCTGGCCTGATGAGCTTGACTCAATTGCACAACCCATACTAATCAGGTCTGATATTCATTCATTCATTCATTCATTCATTCATTCGTTCGTTGTGTAGCGCTTATCCTGTTCAGGGTTGCTGGGGTGTTATATTATATCCCAGCTAATTTAGGGCATGAGGAGGAGTATACCCTGGACAATTGCCAGTTAATATCAGTGCAAGATTGAGATTTTAGAGAGTCATGTCCACAAAATAGCCATCGTTTACTATATTTATTTTTATATTATTTCAGTAGAAATTCATTGGCATGTCGGTTAATTTTCAAGTTCAAGTTCAAAGTTTATTTGTCTCATGTACATCATACATGGTACAACATACAGTGAAATGCTTTGATGACTGACCGAAAGTTTACTGTAAATAGGGGAGAGGGAGAGAGAACGTGTAAAAGGGGGTTGGTTGCATATAAATAATATTTAGAATATGTACAGTAATTACTAATTACAAATGTACATTTATATGCAATATGTATACAATTGCAAGAAAATCGACTTTTTATACATTTTTATAGCCCTGAATATGAATATTTTCTTTTTGAACAAAACAAACTGTGATTGGTTGCTGTACATGTCAGTTATTGCCCTCTTTACCTATAAAAGCTCATATGTAGTCTAGAATGTCTTGCTATGTCTCGTGAGACTATGCACACCCAGTCAAAGTAGCTGCATGAACTATCAGTGTTTAACAATCTTCTAAGTGTTAATGTGTACTTAATGTTTACTTACGACTTGTTATTAGTTGACTTCATTTCTAATGCTATATTAACAAACACAACAGTCTCACTAGTGCATGACGATTTAAGGAAGGGTTGTGTTGGTGACTCACTTCAAATGAATGACATGCTGCCTGATGGGTATCCACATCTGTTTTGTGGTTAATCTCTGGCACTGAGTTTAGTTGTAATGGCCCCCATCATTGTTTGTTAGAAGACAAACTTCCTGACCTTTAGGGTTAACCAGATAGCCTTTCACTGAAACAAGCTTCTGTAGCATTAAATGGTAGGTCGCTATATATCTTATTCTGCCAGACCAAATACATTCCTATATTTGTCATTGGCGATGTGGTGGCTCAACGGTTAAGGCTCTATATCAGTGATCAGAGGTTTGGGGTGAGAGCCCCAGAACAGGCAAGTCACCATCATTGGGACCTTGAGATCGGCCCTTAACTCCACTTGCTACAGCTGCGCTGCACGCTCTGCCTGGCCCTGTGCTCTGACCCCAGCTTTCTAATAAGCTGGGATATGCAAAAATGACGTTATTTATAAAGTATAAGTAAAAAAAATGTTAAAATAAAAAATTAAAGTGGGCTATTCTCTGTCTTTAAGCGTTGACATGTTGATGGCACTCGGATGACAGACTTATATCTGTGGATTGATGCCAATACATTTCTCTTTAGAGTACTTCTAGAAAACTGCACACACAGCTGACCCCTGATGAGACTACTGAATGACTACTGGGATATTTATTTTCCACAATTATACATTTTAGCTCTATATCATTGGCCTAATTTGATCTCACAATAGCATTGCTGGTGGTAGTTGGCTTTTATATGACTACAACACAATTCTATTTAGCGTAGGAACCTCTTTTATTAACCTTTAATTAAAAATTTAATTAAAAATTTAAATGCAAAAGGTTTAATCTTCTTTATAGAGCATAGCTTTTCTTCCGGATACTTTAAAAAGTAATAGTGTCCCATGGCAATCAGTAGGGTTTTATTGAAAATGAAATGATGCTATTCAGTATATACCACTAGAAGCCTCTTAATACATGTAGATGTAGACACTCATCAGCCACATTGCACCAGAGGAATGTTCACATGTTCACCAGTGCAATGAGATAACTGTGCGGTCAGTCAATCACATCGAGCCTGGACCTTTTCTGAACTTTTACTGTATATGCACTAAAACATATTCCCATTCTATATATGCCCTACAATCGACACACATTTATTCATAATATTCACAATAGTCATACTGTTCTACTATTGATCTACCTATATACCTGTATATTCACTAATAATTCAATAATGTTCCTAGTAGATTCTTATTTTTTGTATATTTTTATTCTTTATTGTATTTGCCGTTATTCTTATTAGTTTAATTTACATGACACAGAGAGGTAAAATGCATTTTGCTACATGTCATCATGTGTATGGTTGTGTTTTTGAGAAATAAGTGTAGAAACTGATTCCAGTAGCTTTCACTGTGACTGGGTTGTTGGTGCCAGATGTACAGTAGAAGACCACATCAGGTTGTTCCATTGCTGTCCAACCCTAACCTACACACATACAGTTTGGAAAACACCCAAAAGAAGCAAAATGCAGTCTAAGTTTCCAATCTTGCAGCTGAAAATGGTGAGGTTTTTCCCCAATCAAGTCTTTTGTGACTCATTCACTAAAGAAAATTGACAGCAATCTGACAAAGTCCCTTCTATAATTATAGATTTATATCACTGTAATAGTTTATCACCTGGAATTCAGGGCTCTTGCCAAATCATCTCAGAGGAGCGCTGGTCTAAGATCAGATGTCTCTTCTCTCAGTCTTATGGTTAAAAGATGTTAGTCTCAGAACAGCAGATCCTGCATCTGCATTCCTGCCTAGTTGCTTTATAAATCTCAGGCAGAGTTTCAAAGGTGCTTTTTTTTCCCCCTTCTTTTTTTTTTAACGTAAATACTTCTTTGAAATTGTAAGTGCTCTCATTTGAGTGCTGGCTTCCATCAGGATTGGCAGTGAGAACTATAATCAACTCCCTTTCAGAAGAGATGCATCTCTGCTCTTAGCAAGATGCCATCAGCATGGTAAACGTGAGCTTCCTCAGGTATGCATTAGCGACCCGAGATGGCTGTTCAGAACAGCTTTGCATGCTTTCTTAAGCCAAGTTACTGTGGGATTTTTTCGGAACCACTACTGAGGGACATTTCTGTTTTATGAAATGTGCAAACTTGCTTATTGTATTGAATTGTGGTGTTAGCTTACAGGTAGAGTAGGAGATTTCGAAAGGCTTAACAATAGCAAAATAGCTTTGAACGCAAAAGACCCACCCTTCCTGCATAATAAAGCCTTGCCTCCTCCAAAATGCATGATTGTGCTCAGGCAGAGCAGAGGCTCAAATGACAAGATGAGAGAGAGTCCTATTTGCTCATGTATAATTCACCGGCGAGTAAATATTATGGTACAAAGCGCAGAATATTACAGTAACTAATGTGAAGAACTTTTTAAAAACGTAATTACACGCGGCAAGTATAATATATAATTATTTTTTATTATTTATATATAATTATAGCGGGAACGCAATGATGACGTAGCTCTGCGTGAACAGGATGCACAATACCTCTTTGTTGCCAGGCAGATAGGACAGCCTATGATTTTGATTGGACGAAGTTTTTGGGTCCTACAACTTCCACGGATGATCTAAATACATTTAAATACTTTTAGACAACTTTAATTAAAGAGTGTTATCGAGATGTGAAGAGACTTTCAACCAGCATAATACAAAATATTTTTAACAAAATCTCCTATCCTGCCTTTAATGTCTAACTGCTGTATGTAACTCTTTTTCTTTTTCATTATTCTGAGGGAATATCACAAGCGTTTTAAAAAGTAAAACAAAAATTATTCTGTCACTGGTGGAAAATTCCCTTTTTTATATAAACGGCAATAAATAGCATTATTCAGCCTTATGACATGAAGAGCTTTGAATAATCTGTATTGTTTACATGCTGCTGGTTTATGGCTTCGTGCCTCTAAGGACAGGTCTCATGGCTCTATGGAGATTAACAAAGCATAAAAATCTTAAACAGTCATCACCAGCAGCTTAGCATTGACATATGCCATAACATGCTATAAAAAGCAATTCATTTACACACCTGAAACCAAGGTATAAGTTTAAATGATTCAGCTCCCTTCTAAAAACAGACAGTGGCTTATTCAGGGATTTGCCTTCCTATTCGTTTTTGGACAGACCTGAAAAAAAAACTGGGTGTGTGTAAGCCAGTTCCAACCAGACAAAAGCGCTGAAACAGAGCCATTAAGGCACAAAGCTTGATTGGTGAGTGGTGTGAAGGTCCATTGACAAAGCCATCCAACAGAACGCCTGTGTGTGCTGCCCAGCATCCCGCACGCCACAGACATGGAACACATTAAATCTAAGGCTAAAAATGACACTATAACTACAGGCTGTCCTGCCACAAAAACACTGACGATTGGGCCTGTTTTTGTGACTCCGGCGCTTGTGCATGGAAAGCAGAGCGTGTGCGGAGTCCGTGTCGGGTTCAGCATCCATATGCAGTGATATGGGAGCAGATAGAACACATGCAGCATGAGTCTGTTCTTTTTCACAGATACACATTTGTGTGAGGAAAGTGTGCATGCGCTTTAAACCATGTGCACCGATGTAAAGCAGCTGAAGAAAATGTTCAACGCCAAAAGCCTTTTGAACATGTGTAGGCACGAGACGCTGAGATCCTACCAGGAAATCTGCTCATTTGCAAGACGTGACAGATGATGTAAAATGATGATATTATTATCCACGGGCTGCACAGTGGTAGAGTGTTCAGCGCTCCTGCCCTATAGCAAGAAGGTCATTGGTTCGATTCTTTCCGTGTGGAGTTCTCCCTATGCTTGTGCGGGTTTTCCCCGGGTATTCTGGTTTCATCCCTCTTCTGAACATATGCGACTGGTTGTAGGTGAATTAGTTACTCTAAACTGTCCATAGGAGTGAATGTGTGTGTGTGAATGGTTGTCTGTCTCTAAGTGTTAGTGCTGTGATTAAATGTTGATTGTACAGGGTGTACCCCGCCTCACACACTAAGTTAGATTGGATAGACTCCAGCGCCCCCGCGACCCTAAACAGGATAAACGCTACACAATGAATTAATGAACATTTATCACATTCTGGTAAATACGACCAAACAGGGGTTGCTTAGTTTTGCAGAACTATCAAACAAACATTGTATCAGAGCTTATAATCTGTTGTTGTTTTTTTTTTATCTGTCATCATATCTGTGATCATTATTGTGATTGGGATATTAACTGTTACGAAACATCAGTTAAATATTAATGAATTAGTGCTGGATCAGCACCACATTTGTCACATACACTTTACTTTTCCATTATCAACTTGAGCCACCATTACCAAATTCAATCACACGATTCATAGAAAATAATCATTAACCCGTTATTATCACAGTATAACAGTATAAAATAAACCTTTTCAATGTCTTTTTATTTCAGCCATCGCATTTGCATTGTCTGACCATAATACAGCAGACACCTGAAAACTACTGTATAGCAGCGGTCAGATTAAACACAAATAAAGCTTATAGGGTGGAAAGCTAGTTGACTGAAGGGGTAAGGATGAGAGACAGAAACGCCGTGTTTGCTTCTGTCTCCTTTCACTTTATGCTGATTTTATCTGGGTGACCTCTGACCTGGGAATTAAGGAACTTTGTCCATGGAAGCCAGGAGAAAACAAGCAGAGGTCTGTGGTGGGTAAAAAAGAAAAAAAGAAAAGAAAATGGAGAAAATGATTATCATTAAGGCTAAACGTTTGTCTTTCTTGGTACATTTTGTAAAAAAAATAAATAAAATAATAATATTAATTCATATCCACCAAAATACATTTGATTTTTTTTTTGTAATAATTTTTCTGATTCTCATGCTAGAAAAAATAGCACCCCTATATGTTCTTTTCAGCTTATTAGCTATAATCCTAAGAGCTTTGGTCTTAATTTTATTTCATTGATACCTGCTGCCCTTGGATCATTTTGTTAAGCTCTTAGACATGTCTCCAGTACAAATAACAGTTTGGCACTTGGAGGAGAAAAAAATCCTGAACCATTCCATTCAACCGCCCTTTTATTTTCACATTTGCAAGTGTGTGAGGTTTGTGCTGGATGGTGTCAAATGGCATGAGTATGCTGAACAGGGGGTTCCACACAGATCCTCTGTTCAATGTGGGATCCGAGGGAAACTCCTGGCCTTCAACACCAGTATGATCAAAGCTGGGTTGCCAGGGTTTCCATTGTATAGCTGCTGAAAGGAGTGGAGAAATATCACCTGAGCTTGTTTTTAGCATTGGAGGAACGCTCCAGAGGAGCTTCCAGGATGTTGCTCATTCCTCTGCCTCTGTCCCACTCTGCCGAGGAACAATCGGCCTCTGATTGAGCACGTTCGAGGTCAGAGGTTGTGCTGTTTGAAGATGGTTGGAGCGATATGAACCGCGCTTCTGAGGGCAGATACATTAGCCTGTTTTCCTGATTTGTGTTCATGGCTCATCAGATGAGGACCAGATGCTGGAAGATGGTGTTGATTAGGGATTTCTTTCGTGTCTATTTCACTGTTTGGCAGGCTGTTGAGACTTTTGAAGTGTTTTATCAAGCTCGGATGGTGGCTGTTTTGACCGCGTGCTTTCAATGCAAAAGGTTAAAGTCATGTTTTGTTATTTGTCTGTATTTCATAAATGAACTGATTATGTTTTGAAAGCCACAAGGAAGACATGTCAGTTGGAAAGTAGAACCTGCACGAATTAGCATCAAACCAAACTTGGGAAGCACTTTGGCCCTTTCTTTGGAAAAGCACTTCTTTTGGCTTTCGTAATAGAAAGCACTTGTGGAAAGATAAACGTATGTCAGTCATTTATGTTCCATCCAGCGCTTTTCTCTTAGAGGCTCATTGCTTTTATAATCGCGGTGATCGTTTGTTTATATTGCATAATTGCATTGCTACTCATTGTGTTGCTAAATGGGTCATAAAGTCAGGGTAAATACAGTTGAGTGCATTCATTCATTCATTCTTTCTTTCTTTCTTTCTTTTTTTTCTTTCTTTCTCTTGTACATCGCTCTGGATAAGGGCATCTGCCAAATACTGTAAATGTAAATGTCATTCATTCATTCTTTCTTTCGTTCATTCATTCATCTTTAGTAACGGCCTTATCCGGGCCAGGGTGCTGTTGACTGCTCAGAAAAAGCTAGTGTTGAGGCCCCTGGATGATACACCAATCCATCACGGGGCCCCATACGCACACATATACACACTCATTCCCATTTTAGTCAGTATAGCATAACATTTTGAACTTCTTATAGCTAAATGAACCTTTTTTCAGTTATAAACCCTAGGGTATGCAAACTTTTGCTCTTGATTCCACATTGCCAAGTTAGTGTTTACATTGCAGGACTAAATATTTATTCCTTTTTTTCTAATGTATTGATTTTAATTGCCTTAGCTAATCATTGATGAACACAGCATGTGTTTCGTCCAGATGTCCAGGTAAAGTGCTCACTCTGCTGTCAATACGTATTTCTAATCAGATGCATCTTCCTTATTGACCAGCCATGCTTCTTGTTTTACTCATTAGCTAGACGCCCCCTCTCCGCTTCCGCCACCTTCCGGCTTCAATGATATGCAAATCATATGTTTCGCTCACAGATGTCCACTGTTCTCCAGCCAAAAACAGCTCCCCTAACACAGGCCTCTAATTGTGTAGTTTACTCCGGCCTGCCCAGGCAGAGTCTCCTTTGTTTTTAATCATGTAATATTTGGAGGCTGTAGAGGTTCAGCAGTCGGCATTGTAAATCCCATGGTTTTTCAGAAAAGACTGTCCCCCCTTCGAGGCCTTTTATGGATTCCAGCTGCATTCGTGGACTATACGGTGCAACCATGATGCAACTCTACAATCATGCCGACTTCACAATAATAGAAAAGCAAGTAGTTGGAAGTGGAACCGTGCCGGAGTACTTTAGTGTTAAAATAGGTGCATTTTTGCTGCAGCTGCTTTGGCAACGTTATAAAGGACACGTTTAAGTTTAATTCAAAGTGGAATGATTCCTGCTTTTGGACAAGTAAGGATTTTTCTCCCTGTGATCCTTCGATCGCTAACAGGAGGCATCGGCTTCTTCATGACAGATTGTTTTACGCGGTCAGATATGCGGACTTCCAACTCTGCAAAAATTCATTTCAAGGAGGTAGTCATCGTTGTCGTCCACATCCACCTCCACACCACCACAAAACAAACAAACAAACACAAACATACACTCAGACATACATCGGTGCACATGCTGCAATTTATGCTCAAGATATCTTTACTACATTATGTAACTTCAAATTTTAATATGTAAATATAAATATACTATCTATATATATATATAGTATATAATATATATAATTATATATAATATATAATGAAACACATTAAAATTTTAATATGTAAAATTTTGATAAACAGTGGTACCCCGCTTATCGACCGGCTCGGACATCGAGCTTTTCGCGTAGCGAACAGTTTTTCGACCGAAATTTGCACTCGCTGAACGACCAAATGCGCGCTTATCGACCTTTTTTTACCCCGACCCACGTGGAGCGAGGGAAAGAATCTTCCCAGTCA
>JAOUQX010000036.1:18242982-18265381 GCA_028566295.1 Liobagrus marginatus
TATATATAGCTTTAGCGTAGAGCAGGACTTTTGTGTGTGAATGAGATTGCAGTAAGGATATTTCCTTTGTCTGTGTGTGTGTGTGTGTGTGTGTGTGTGTGTGTGTGTGTGTGCGGCGTATGCGTGTAGTTCCGTCTGGTGGTCAAAACTTCTCTGAAGCTCCTGCTAGTGTTTGTGGAATACACGGAAGCCAATGCTGCGCTACTTATCCAAGCCGTCAATGCTGTCGACAATAAACGAGGTAACACACTTACGCACACTTACGCACACTTACGCACACACAGAAATAATAATTGATATGTATGAGGAAAATGAAGCATGTTTGTCACTGGGAAAAGTGGATTGTTTGCAATAAAATCATTCAGTCATTTCTGCCAGTAGTTGTAGAGCTGAATGGTTTCAGCATATGCAGTCATCAGTGTGTACTTGTCTTTAGTGTCTCGTATGTAAATCTGTCTACAGGTTGTAAGCCATGGGCCAACACCATGGAAATTTTGGATGAGAAGGATGGTGTGGACACTGAGTTGCTGGTGTATGCCATGACTCTCATTAATAAGGTAGGCAGGCGGTCCTGTCTGCTCTAAATAAGCCAGAAATAATGCTGTATGACATCATGGTTCACTGGTTTGCTGTGTCAAAAAGTATTATTTTTGCACCTTTTTTTGGTAATAGACACTTGCAGGCCTTCCAGACCAGGACTCGTTCTATGACGTGGTGGACTTTCTGGAGGAGCAGGGCATCGAAGCCATTGTTCAGAGGCACGTCGGCAGAAAGGGCACCGACCTTGACCTGCTGGAACAATTCAACATATATGAGGTTAGCTAAAGATGGTCCATCTCTATAATTGACCCCGATTCAGAATCAACGGTATTCATTAGGCTCTATTTATTATTTAGATGGCTCTTCGTCATGAGGACGGTGACGATGAGTCGTCACCGCCACCGGTCGGCCGCAAGGATCGACGTCGTGCCAGCGTAGGAGGCACGCTAGAAAGACGGGGACTAGAACGTCGACGCAGCCGAAGACATTCTCTACAGAACGGCAAAGGCCACGCATCTGCACCTGCCTCTCCTTGTCACAGCCATAACCCCAACTTCCTACCTTTTAATGGCCAAAGGGTAGACGATGTCACTGAGAGGTGAGAAAGGCTTGCAAGCATCTACTGAAATGTGCAAAGATGTACAAGAAAGCTTTCATTTACTCAGTAATTAGTCTAATTATTCATGTTAAACTCTCTCTCACTCATAACATAGAAATAGGGAATGAGTACTGCTGTGAAACACACATATATATTGCCCCGGAAGGATCACAATAAAGTAGCAACAGTACTAATGCGCTAATTAGATGTTTAATTACGGGAATTCAGCTGTGTGGATTTCTCTCGTGGCTTCTCCTCCAAGATCTTTTACAGGTCGGTAGCTGTTAGGGAAGCATAGAAAATGCTTCCAGTATGCACTTGGTGACTTTATAAAAAAGGAAGCACATTTATATTGGGTGTTCTATCATGTTAGTTTTGACAAGCGAGTTAGCAAAATCCGGATAGAAGTCGGGAATTTAATAAGACTCCAAGGAAAAGATATAGTGCTTCTGTTACTGCATAGTGACGCTCCAATTAATCACAAGCACATTACGGAACTGGTAGGAAACCGTGACAAAAAGCAAGCAGGAAGTCTGAAATATGAAGATATGCGCCATGTGGCTTTTCCAGCCCGGTATCTCACTGTCAAGCTCAGTTTAGTGCCATAGCTCACTTTTATGGCATTTTTATGCTGTTGTGTAATTTTTTTTTTCTTTTTATTTCTTCAATGATATCGCTAATATCCACTGTGCATTTGAAAGTGTAATGGCAGGCTAAAAATTCAAAGTTATTTTTTATACCTCTTATGTAGAATGGCGCTATATCAGATGGTAAGAGCAATACAAAGCTCACAGTGAGTCACAGAGGAGCCACATTTTCTCCAAATTGTGATCGTGTATGGCAGTGGTGGATCTATGATCTGGGAAATGTGGGAGAGTGTGTCCCAATGGTCAGAAAGCACTAGCTGGTAATTTTATAGCATGTGATACTGTATATGTTCTTTAAAAATGAATTCGAGATCCACACCGCCTACCACTCGACATAGGAGTTTGCACACCAGTTTTTTGTCGCCATCTCTTTATCTCATTCTCTTCTTTCTTTGCCATCTTCTTATCCCTCCCCTTAAATGTCTGTCAAACAGCCTGAACCAATTCATAACTGATTACTGATGGCAGGCTCTATAATAAAGAACCAAGCTTTTTTTTTCAGTACTATTGGCAAATAGTTGAATTCGTCCTAGTTAGACATCCGATCCTGAGGTCTATTATTTGGTCAACCACAGGAAATTGGACAGACCTTTGTATTGCTATGTTTTCCATATTAATAATAAATAGCAGCCCACTGAGAATGAAGGCGAACCTTACAGCAGTAAGCTCTAGGACTCTTTCCTGAGTCGCTCCCCACTCTGTCAATGCCTCTGTAATGAGGGTAAAGCAACAGTAGGTGAATTATGGATAGGTTTTGAGTTTTATCTGTCACTTTCCATTAAGTGCAGCTGCTTAAAGAGAAAGTAGGATTTTTGCGGTTGAAATCTAGATACTATCAGTTAAGTCCAATTTAATGGCTGTTGCTAGACGTACTGTTTTTGCCACATAAGGTTGCATGCAACCCGTATATGAAATTCTTTCTCCGAGTCATAACTTTGCAAAACCTACAGTGTCAGTTGCACATTAGCTAATGCTGTTAGTTTAATGGGCCCTTAAGCTTTTCTATCTGTTGATCGTGTCATATGTGGCGTGGCTGCTGAAGGATCCAAGAAGATGATGAGGATGCCACCCCTTTATTTTAGCCCTTAATCCAAATTGCTGTCTAACATTCCTCCAAATGTCGTCTTGGTTCTTGTATAGCTAAAACCACTACTGGGGGAAGTGGTAGATCATTGGTTAAGGTGTTGGCAGATCTGAAAACCGGGGTTCAATTCTCAGCACCGCCAAGCTACTGCTGCTGGGCTCCTGAGCAAGGCCCTTAACCCTTAACTGCTCATGTAAAAATGTAAGTCGCTCTGGATAATGGCGTCTGCCAAATGCTGTAAATGTAAAATGGATTGTTTCAGCTCAATTCTGTAAGCCGCTAAAGTGTAAGCCATTATTGGAGATGCGGGAACCAAAACCCAAATTGCACCACTGTAACCCTGCTACGGTATTTCATCCGGTTTGGTACTTCCTGTTTGGCATTCGTGTGCAGTCTTTGCAAGTGCAATCTGATTGAAAGCCAAGATGGACTGCCTCCTTGAAGGTGCCTGATTGGTTAAATGAGCTCAATTTTGTGGCTTGTGGACAATGTTCATTTAAAGAAAAAACTTTATTAGTAAAAGTACAATTTCATAAAAGCCATACTATAGCATCTGCAAGTGTAATTGTGAGTAACTAATAGTGTCGTAACCTGTTTGCATACTTCCAAACTAACTAAACGTTGTGTCTCTCTTGTTTGTTTCCTTTGTTTTGTCTGATGTCAGTGCATTTTGTAACGTCTACTGTCGCGTTATCTGTGTGCAACACTTCTTCTCTTTCCTCTGTCCCACTCTACTGTTTTCACTTCTTTTATACCCCCATCCATCCCTCAATTCCTCCTTTTCACTACAGAAAGGAGGAGGAAGAGGAAGCTGAGGAACCACAGAAAGCAGAACTCTCTATTCAGGGATCTGCCAGGTACTCAGGAACAGATTCTCGGAGTTTATTTGTGCTAGAAATAGCATAGAATAGAATAGAATTGTGCTCCTGTGCTGTTAGGCTCACTAACATCCAGTGATTGCCCTAACACATTTTATCATGGTGCCACATCCTTTTGCCCAACCCTCTGCTGAGCTGTTTTGTCATCTTATAGCTGGATGGCGCCAACTGTAGCGAAAGAGGAGGCTTCTAGCTTGTGTTTGCCCTTTAAATGCATGGTCAACCTCATCCCCAGCACTGCTGATTCAGAGACACGGGAGAGCACCAGGGGTTGTTCTAGGACCGAGGTCATCCGCAGAGCGCCAGTGTCCTCAGCGCCTGTAACTCCAGATTCTGCCCCCTGTGGTCTGTCTTCTTGGGCCTCCGTCAGGTCTCTGGGGGCTGTGCCCTCCCAGGGTTCATCTGTCACATCCTCTGCTTCCTCATCCCCTAGTGAGGAACATCAAATGCCCCTTCCTCTCCCATCTTGCCCCCTTTTCTCGTCTTGCCCGTCAGACTCGGACGAAGTGCCTTCTGGGACCCCACAAGGCAACAGGGGCAGAGACTCCAGGTAGTGCGGAAACATGTACCAAACCCTCACTGCTCACAGCGTAAACCCCTTCAGAGTTTGGCAAAAACGATACACCTGCATGTGCAGATTAATAGACGTACATGATTAGTTAATTGTTGTCATGGTTCAGTACCAAATGCACAAATGGCCAATTTGTTGGACATATCTTACAACCCGAATTCCAGAAAAGTTGGGACGTTATTAAAATTTGAATAAAATGAAACCTATAGGATGTTTAAATCACATGAGCCAACATTTTATATTATATATTATATATACACAATAGAACATAACATGTATAACACGTATAACATAGCAAATGTTTAAACAGAGAAATTTTAAAATGTTATGCACAAAATGAGCTCATTTCAAATTTGATGCCTGCTACAGCTCTCAAAATATTTGGGACGGGGGCATGTTTACCATGCTGTAGCATCTCCTCTTCTTTTAAAAACAGTTTTAAGACATCTGGGCATCAAGGTTATGAGTTTCTGGAGTTTTGGTGTTGGAATTTGTTCCCATTCTTGCCTGATACGTTGCCTGGCATCTGCCAATGGCACGGCGGATTGCGTTTACCGACAGTGTTCTCTGGAAGTATTCTTGGGCCCATTTAGTGATGTCATTGGAACAATCATGCCGATGAGTGATGCGGTGTAGTCTGAGGGCCCGAAGACCTGGCATCCAATAAAGGTCTTCGGCCTTGTCCCTTACGCACAGAGATTTCTCCAGTTTCTCTGAATCTTTAGATGATATTATGCGCTGTAGATGATTAGATTTGCAAAGCCTTTGCAATTTGACTTTTTAGGAACATTTTCAAAGTATTCCACAATCTTTTTATGCACTCTTTCACATATTGGTGAACCTCTGCCCATCTTTAATTCTGAGACACTTTACATCTCTAACACATCCCTTTTATAGCTAATCATGTTACAGACCTGATATCAATTATCTTAATTAATTGCTAGATGTTCTACCAGCTAAATCTTTTTCAAATGTATTACTTTTTCAGCCATTTCTTCCCTTGTCCCAACTATTTTGAGATCCGTTGCAGGCATCAAGTTTGAAAGCTCACTTAAATAAAAGTGTCAATTTTCAGGTTAAATTAAATGTATTTTATCTGTTTAAACATATTTTTTTATGTTATCTATGATCTATTGTGAATAAAATATGGGCTCAAGTGATTTGAATGTGTTTTTTACTTCAAATTTCAAAAACGTCCCAACTTTTCTGGAATTCGGGTTGTATAGAGTCTAGGGTCAAAAACAATAAATTATCACCTATATGTATCCATCAGTGCAGAATTTCCACAGAATTTCCAGATCTGTGGCTGTTTTGTGAAAGGCGAGGGTTTTCTGTCCGTCAGCACCGTCATCTTGTTTAGTTTTGGCTTCAAGACATCATTAGCAAGCTTCCTTTGGTCTTCCGTACCTGCGTAGGCTGCATATTCATTTGATTGTTGTATTTAAAATGAGATCTTATCAACACACATTGAGGATCACACAAACACATACGCAGTCTGTAATCACTATGATATGAAAACGGACTGCACAAAAAAGGCTACGTTTTCAAACGCAAGGCTTATCGATGTGAAAAAGGGGGCTCTTCAATGGATGCTAAACTTTACTGACATTTACAACTCATCTGCCTTTTATTGTTGAATTGTAGAACTCTCAAGCTGGGATCAGGCTATAAATGTAACCAAATCCAAAAGGAAATGAGCTTGATGGTGTCTATAAGACCTACATGCATCTGACAATGAGAACGCTTTGTGGGATGGCTTTAGCATGTTTTTCCCATTATGTCCTCGGATACACTGCCAAATGAAGTGAATCAATGTTACAGAAGCACTCGTGTGCTGGAAACATTTAAAAAAAAAAAAATTGTTTAATTACGGTGTTTGAAAGCAAACGTGTCATGCTTATCTAATCTATTCTACAAAGGCCAGTGACAAAATACTGTAATAAGTTTATAGTTCAAAACAATTCGTTTGCTTATGTAAATGAATATAGATAAATTAATCTATACTTTTTGATTCTAATTATTATTATCATTATTGATTGATATATTGATTCACTTCGCCTTTTCCTCTTGCCAATTGCTTCTGTGCTTCTTTCCCTCCATCATGCTCCCATATAGAAGCCATGAGTTCCTTCTCCCCCAGTTTTATACACCAGTAAACCTTTGACTAATGTGTCTTTATTGCATGTAATTTAACTTGACCTTTTCTTCTCGTCTTCTGTTCTCGGCCTAGTCTTTCAGATATTGCATACTTACACACCCCCTGTTCAACATTTACTTCCAGAGCTGCTCCTAGTGTCGGCAGGTAAGAGCTCCCAAAGGGGTTGAACGATGTGATGACTAGGGTTATATATAGATCCTATATAGTCTTTTAAAAAAACATTCAAAGTCAAGCACTCACTAGTAGAGTCCAGCACTAATATAAAAAACTTTCTCACAATGGGAAATATAATACTATACGTGGAACTATTCTAATGTTTATTAAACGGCCATCAGCTCTGAGAGTTACAAATGTAGTCCTGAACTCTGCACTGCGTAAACTTGGGTGCTTTTTCCAGGTCCTATTCCTTTCTTCATCATTCCGTTATCAACCTGATGTTCCCAATCCCTTGTTGATCCTTTGTGAGGTTCTGTATTGAGCAGTTGTTTTGTAGTAAAGGGTTATGGCCCAAGCAGCTGAATTCCTATGTGAGAAAGAGATTTAAGCATGATCAACACCATTTATGTACTGTATGTGCGTTAGGAAGTGAGACGTGACACGTTTTTTGTCTGAACTTGAAGTTGCAGGGATGTCTTTAGTGCATCTGAAACTAAAGTCAAATCTTGGACTTTCATTTGAAGTGCCATTTGTGCCATTATGCTTTGCCACATTTTTTTGTTGACTATCAGACGCTTTAAACATGAACACGATTAGTCCGCTGCTGATAATCTTAAATGATGAGAGAACGTGCGCAATCTTTATGCTACAGACAAACTGGCTATGCCGGAACGTATCCGGGCAGGTCATCAAGTTCATCCAGTGCCCCTTCTACCCCCTTCAACCGCTTTGCCACTACAGGAGGGTCACCTCCCGACAGCAAACCTGACAGGTAATCAAAGTTTCTTAGATTCTTCGATCATTTAAGACTAGCAGGAAATTGGCATTTCAGTAGTACACCACGAAATGGAGACATGACATTTTTCATCAGTATCAACAAATGAATTATTTAATCACCGTACATTTTAGGATGAGGTGTTTTTATCTCTGTTTACTTCAAATATAATATTTTAAATATTATTAACATTCGTATGAAAACAAAACTGACCATTCCATTCTGGGGGAGTTTGGGAACTTTTCTATGAAAATATTGCCTGGCTATGCTAGCTAATAATAGAAATACTTAATGAAAAAATTAGCCATTAACTCCCACTGTATAACAAGTGTAATATGACGAAGAGATGTGATGCTGAACATGGATCCAGCAAAACAGGCACAGATTTCATTTTTGGCTTCAGAAAGAATACTACATCATATTAGTGCTTGTTTTTTCTTGGACATAACTTTTCTTTTTAATGCACAATAAAAGTTTCACTTGTCATGTTGTGGGATGAACCTGCTGTCTTTGTCATGTGGCAGGCCGGCTCTGGGGGGTTTACTGGCCTCATCCTACAGGCAGCACCAGGAGTCTCTGTCTGCAGAACGGGAGCGGAGGCGCCTTGAGAGAGAGGAGAGGCTGCAACGGATCGAACGGGAGGAGAGAACTCGTTTTAGGTTTGTGCCCTTTACTGATTTGTCCACAGGGCAATTGAGACAAGACCCAGACGTAACATTGGCTCCTTAACAGGGTCATTCAGCCAAGATGTATTTTACACAAAAAAAACTTTTTTTCCAGATATATTCATCATAACAGTCAAGGACATGATCCTCTCTGCCCAGACATTCCCAGAGTTCTTTTTCAAACACTTTGAGGCAAATTGTGTCTTTAGGATCATCACTAAGTCTTTGTGAGAAACAAGGGTTTCTAGGTAAAACAAGGCCGTAAAGAAAATCTACATATCAGTCTCCCTGTGTCTCATCTATATGTTTATCAAGTTCCCAAAATCACAAACTCACCTGTTGGTCTGATATGTGATTAAAAAAAGTTTTTATTTCAACTTATAACATTTACTAGTTTGGCGAAAATATTTGTGGACATCAGACCTTATGATCAGATCTTATGTGCGGTTTGACCACCCCATTTCATCTACATTTAACATGCACGCCCTCATTTGCTGTTATAATTAGCTTACTTACTTTCTAAGAAGATGTTCCACTAGATTGTAGCTGCGAGTATATGTGCTCATTCAGCTAGGTCTGATAATGAGGTAGGGTTGGGAAGCCTATGAGGGGCTGTGGGGTGCGGTCAGCTTTTTAGTTCATCCAAAAGGTGTTCAGTAGAGCTCTATTACAGACCACTCAAGAACTTTTGCTCCAACCCATATCAATCCAGTCTTCATGGGGCTCAGTGGCTTTGTGCACAGGGGCGTTGTCATGCTGGAATAGTGTTTAGGTCTCCTAATTCCTCTGACGTTAAAAATGTAATGCTACAGCGTACAAAGACATCCTATACATTTACGTTCTACCAACTTGGTTGTAACACTTTGGGGAAAAACTCCTGGCTGGAAAATGCAGACGCTCTTATCGTTTGGTCCATATAGAGATTATTACTTTATGTTGTTTTTTTCTGCTTTAGCATTCATTTCACTAAAGTTATTAACTGTTAGCTACCCAGCAGGTCATTTTACGATTGTATTTTACTGTATGAGCTAGATAAATATTGAATAAACATTAAATAGGATAAAAACATAATTAAAATCTCTTAATTAAAATTTTTATTTATTTATTTCATACTTTAATTGAGTCCGATTTTGACGCAGTAGTCAATCTTTCTTTAAAGACACTTTCTTTGTTTATTTTCTACAACTGTTGTCTCATTAAAAGCTTTTGCAAAATGTTTATTCCCTTGTAGCACTCTGCTAATATTGGCTCGTCAACTCTTTCTTTGTTTCAGTCGTGACTATCTGCAGAGGAGAGAAGAGGCCATACAGGCTCGAGAAGAAAGGTACAGAACATCCTCTGAACAATCCTTATGATTCATCAATCCACATTATTAACACTGACTGGAACAACGATTGCTGCCCAAACCTATTACATTAGAATGTCTTAAGTCGTGTCTAATGTCGTTTACACAAAAATATGTAATAAAGCACCTTGGAAACAGGCACAGTGACCATCAGTCCACCCGACCCCCAGTGATTTTTTAGCATGAGTCTAAACCATGAGTCTCTGATTGAAAACCTACGCAGAAATCAGGACACGAAATGTAACTGTCCTTAGACTTGGGCTCATTCTTTATTTAATCTGCACATATTCGCACTGGAATGTAAAGAGAGGCACTGGTTTCTTCTTTGATATGGTGTCTTATGGAACCTTACACTCTGAGGTGGACGCTAAATTCAAATCTTATTTATCACATTCACGCAGGGAAATGTTTGTATTCCCTATATCCCAGCTTACGAATTTGAAGGCTGGGGTCAGACCGCAGGGTCAGCCAGAACTTACAACACCCCAGGAGCAACTGAGGTTAAGAGCCTCACTCAAGGACCCAATTATGGTAGCTTGCCTGGTGCAAGGCTTGAACCCCGACCCTCTGATCATTGAGTCAGAGCCTTACATACCGTAGATACACCCACTGAGCACTTTATTGGGAACACCTGTAAACCCACTAATTCATGCCATTATCTAATTAGCCCAATCATGAATCAGCAGTGTATGAATAATAAAATTATACAGATGTAGAACAGCAGCTTTTGATAATGTTCACGTCAGCCTTCAGTATTTGGAAACATGTGATCTTAGAGAAACACCTTTCTAAATAGACAGTTAAACAGAAATTGGCCAAACTGGTTTAAGTTACAATGCTAACGTGGATAGACTTCGGCAGCAAAAAAAAGCCAGAGGTTGCAGTGCGTACACGGTCACAAAACACTTAAAGACCTTAGTTTGGTTTGAAGAATCCTCAATGTCTGCCTAGGCACACAGATGGTAGAGTCAGAATTTGTCAATAACTGCCGGAATCATAGCCGCAATTTACTTTGTGTCAGCAGTCCAGGCTGGTGGAGGTAGTGTAATGGTGTGGGGAATGTGTTTTTTTTTTTTCCCTCACTTTACATCTTTTAATACTAGTCAATCATCACCTGAACGCTGTAGACTATTCAATTATTGTTGTTGATCATGTGAATCTCCCCCTGTCCACAACTGTCCATTTTCTAATGTCTACATTCAGGATGATGATACACCATAAAACAAAGACCGTTTGGTCATCTGAAACTGGTCCTCCAATTCACCGGATCATAATTCAGTAGAAAAATGTTTGGAGTGTGCATGCGACTTACATAAAGCAATCATGTCAACATGCCACAAAATCTCAAAGAGACATTTTCAACATTTTATGGAACCTATGCCTGCAGACATGAGGCTGTACTGAAAGCAAAGCCCTACCCTGTATTAGTATAGTGTTCCTATTAAATGCTCATTGAGTGTATAATGCTATGATAAGGTGGAGGCTTCTGAATCCCAATAAAACAGAATCTTTTTACCAGATAAGGTTTCTAATTTTAGGTCTAAACAAACAGAGCGTCAGGCAGCGGAGGAGTATGAACGGGAGCATGCAGCATCAGCACCGAGAGGTCGCACAGAAATCACACTCAAGCTGAGTTCACGTACCAGCTGCAACTCACGCTGTCCACTCCCAGCAACCACTGAATCAAAGGAAATTAAACATCCTCAAACCCACACTGCCCAAGGTGAGACATTCAGGTCTTCTTGTATACGGTTTTCATTTCTCCCATATTCCAACAATAGCACTGCCCTACAGACAGTCTGAGAGAGTCAAATTGGCCCTGTTCTCTGCGTGGAAAATTAGTATTACTCTCTCCTCTGTCAATCAGACCAGTACAGGCTAATTATGGACGCCTGAGAACCATTGTATATACAGTATATCAAGGCAGGCAGTAAAGTTGTATAAAAAGATGTGGTACTTGGCTTTACATGACTCATAGGAAAGTGGGTGGGAATTTGCCATAAATAAATTGACAGAAAATCCACTTTAAGTAAGGTTGTAAATTTTCCCAAAAAAGGTTTAAGTGCCTTTTCTAAACTTGTTAACAGATTGTACCACAAATTGCTGTAGAAACCATTACTGTGGAGTTGATTGAGACTCACAACATTTGCAAACCTCGTACACATCACAGCAATCAGCTGTAATTTCACTAAGCAAGAGTAAATCTTTTTATGTGCTGCTGCGTCTGTGCTCGGGATGATCAAGTCATGCCTAGACCTTGCCTTTTTCAACCATCTCAACTGGATCCGTGTCCATGTCTGAGTCACACCGTGTGTATGTAGTTTGCACTTGGCTTGAATTTCACACATTGTCGATAAGAATCAGTCGGGCCGCTACTGATGAGCTGTTATTGCCTTTATCTTTACATTAGCTGCCAGTCTAGAGGACAGAGCAGTGTATCGTGAAGAGAACTGTGAATTCAACCCTGGTATAGATGAACAAGGACGTTTAAGATCTGAAGTGGTGTAAGACAAAGTCTGCGCTTTTAAAGCCGTGTAGAGCAGAGAGCCTGGTCGGTCAGATGGGGCCATGCGTGTGTAATAGGATAGCGGTGCATTCCAGCCAAGAACCCAATGCTTCTTTCGTCCTTCGCTGTCTGCATTTGAGTCCATGTAAAACTCGGATTTGTGAGTGCGCCGCATCTGCTTGCTTAAAAAAACCATGACTAGCATACCTAAGGAAAATTGTATTATTACAAGTGCAGACGTCCAGTATCCTGAATGTCCTGTACAGGTCACGGGCCAGTCTTATTAGTTTGATCAAATGACTGTGGCATTTTTTCAAATAGACAGGACAAGCTATTGGCTCTGACAGTACATGTACCAGTATGGCATGTCTTGACTCTGACTAACGCTGTATGATTATTTTTTATGTGCATTTGCCCAGACATCGGGGCCTAAAAGTTTGTGAGGAATTCTATCCGTCTGCCCTGTTTTGTCATCCCCTATGCTTCTGCCGGATTGTTTTTCCATTATTTATTTGCTTTGCCAAATAAGGAGCTGGGAATGTAGTAACGGTGTAGGGCTTATGGTAATAGAGGATGGAGGTATGGGCTGTGGAGGAATAAAAGACATGCAACAAAAGCCCACCGTGCCCAAAGCACCTTAAAGGTCTAACAATAATTAAGTCTTGGCCACCAAAAAACAAACATGTTGCTGTAGACAAGCAGGATGTGATTCCTGCAGCTTTCAAAGCTTTGGAGTTATAAACATTCTGCTATTTATTTGACAGGTCAGGATAAATAAAAATATGGATCTTTTTGAAAGCATTATGTGTGTTTTTTGTGTTTTGTTTTTTTTGGTTCAGAAGCTGAGCCAGAACCAAGCCGTGTGGAGTCTCCCTGCATGTCCCCTACTGGGTCAGGCCAACAGTGGTCCTCAGAAACCAAGGAAGAGCAGGAACCTGTAAATGAGAAGGACATAACAGTGTCTGCGCTACATACGGAATCAGACAACCCGGACAAAACAGGGACATGGATGTTAAGAAAAGACGAGCATGAAAAAGAAGCGCAAAAGGTCCCTCAAGGTGAAGATGTGACAGAGAAGGAGAAAGAGAGTGCAAAGGTGTGCACAGAGGAAGTAATGGCAAATGAGGTAGAGACTGAATTAGAGGCAGAAGAGGAGTATGAGAAAGAGCAGATGGTGGAAAGAGACACGGAGGACAGCACGGCCCTCAGCGAGAAAGAGAGACAGAACGAAGAATTGAACGAGAAGGACAACTGCTCTGCTTCCAGCGTCTCATCAGCCAGCAGTACCCTGGAGAGAGAAGAGCGAGAGGAGAAGCTGATGTGTGATAATGACTCAGGTGAGAAAAAAAACATTGACAATAAGGCTGGGCGATATAGCCAAAGAAGTTATCACGATAAAATGTTCCATACCATATATTTCCTCCTGCCTCCAAACACATGCGATTGGGCATAGGTCAATTAGCTACTCTAAATTGTCCATAGGAGTGAATGTGTGTGTGAATGGTTGTCTGTCTCTAAGTGTTAGAGCTGTGATTAACTGCTGATTGTACAGGATGTACCGCGCTTCACACCCTAAGTTAGCTGGGATAGACTCCAGCGCCCCCACGACCCTGAACAGGATAAACGCTAGACTATGAATGAATGAATGAGTGAAAGTTTATTAGTTTTTGGTTTTAAAAGTATCTTTATTGTCAGAACATGACATGAACACTGGCCAAACAACTGAGCAATTTCTCAAAAATGGGGTGCAATATTACTAATAAAAACAATATTAATATAAAAACGATATTAGTAGAATATATCAAATATCTTTCTAGAAAATTTACGAAACATAATACGATACAACATCTACATGGCTACACTTACATGGCTCTGACTGCGAATACATAGTTAAAGTGTTTTAAGTATACGTAGAGTCCATAGCGCGTGCAGCAGCTGGAAGCCTGCATTCCAAACGCACGCGCAGTATTACACATAGTGCGAAACATTATATTGAGCGTTTATCTAACTATCATTTTTATCGAGGTATATTATATCACAGTAATTATCGTTATCATTTTATCGCCCAGCACTAATTGGCAAGTACATCTGTCTGCCTACATTAATGCTGCGTTATATTAATTCAATTCAATTCAATTCAATTTTATTTATAACGCGCTTTTAACAATACACATTATCCCAAAGCAGCTTTACAGAAAATAAACATTAAGAAGAAATAGAAAAGAAAAACGTGAATGTGTGACATATATCCCAATGAGCAAGCCTTAGGCGACAATGCCAAGGAAAAACTCCCTAAACGTAATGTTAGGAAGAATCCTTGAAAGGAACCAGACTCAAGGGGAACCCATCCTCATGTGGGGGACAGCAGAATGTGTAGCTAGAGGTTATATGTATTGTAAATGTAGACATGTTAACATAAGTTCAGTCTTGATTAGCAAGCTTAGAACTAGAATCGTTATTAGACCGCCATGTAACTAGTGTATTTCCGATTCTTCCCATCAGGTCAGTGGGCAGAAAGCATTAAGACAGCAGATATCAATGAGCAGTGTGACAAAGTCCTGAATAACAAGCGCTTCATGTTAGACATGCTGTACGCACAAAATACAAAGCCTGCTGAGGATGAGAAAAAGGAGAACGAGAAAGAGGAAAAGTGCGCAGAAGTCCCGGACTCATTGGTAAACAGCCTTGCCACTCGCATCTCAACTTTGGAGGCCCGGCAGCAGGCAGGTGAAGACAACATAAAGAAAATGGAAGTGCAGCATCTAGACAACCATGGCAATGTGCGGATCGTGGCCGAGAAATTTGGTGACCTGGTGAAGGGGCTGGTCTCGCCTCACGAGGCTGAGCATGCCGGGAAGGAGAAAGTACCTTCTCCCACACCACCTAAAAAGGAGTCCGATCACATCTGGGACCAGCTGATGGCCACACCTAGAGAACTTCGCATCAAAGAGATGGACTTTACTGACCTTCTGGAGGAAGATGATATAGATATTTTGGAGGTCAGAAATATGATCAAGTCAGGTGACAACATGACGCCTCCTCCCCCACCCCCTTGTTTACCACACCTGCCTCCCCCTCCTCCCATTTATGGTTGCCCTCCCCCTCCACCTGTCCCAGGGGGGATGTTACCTCCTCCACCACCTTCCATGACATCAGTATCTTCCTCACATATCGGTTCTCCTCAGCATAGTCGAGGAGAGCCGCCGCTCTTTCAGAAGAAGAAGAAGACCATCAGACTCTTCTGGAATGAGGTGAGACCTACAGACTGTCAATTCAACATAGACAAGCACTTAAAGGAGTCCCTGTGGTCCAAACTGGAACCAGTAAAGTTGGACACAGGCAAGCTGGAGCTCCTCTTTGAAACCAAGTCTAAAGAACTTCCTGTATCTAAGGTAAACAAAACGCTATTTCTTGTAATTTTTTTTTATTTTCTGTCAATGATGTAAGTGTCAGTATTTTAAGTCTTGTGCATCACAAAGACAACGCCCCGGAAAAGTAGCCCAATGATGGAAAAATAGTGGGCTTAATGAGACCGGCTACTTTTCCGTGTACGTAGTTTGTAGCTGTATATTGAAACCTACATTTTTTTTGTACAAGCAAGCAAGCAAGCAAACGAGGTCTGTCATACTTTAGCAAAGACATTTTGCCCAGAACATTTCAGGTCTTCTTAGGAAAACATGTGCTGTGGATTATGATCCGTTTAATTTGCCTGAGTGTTACCACAGTACGTATTCTGTCGGACAAGCACGAGAGATTTAAGACAGACCAGAGAACTCTCAGTCTGCCTGGTGCAAAACTATTGGCTCCGATGGATGTTGTATATTATTTTGAGGCAGCATCACATCTGCCACTGTAAATGGAATCAGGAGAATTTGCCTTACCCTGATGTTTCAAAATTTTCCCGGTAATCTGTAACATGCCTTTGAGATGGTACACTATAGAGACAACAGTATTGAGGCACCTGACATCACAATCATATATGTATTTTTAAACAGATTTATTCCAGATTTCGTTTCACTCTTACGCCTATAAAAACCTCCACATTTTTGGAAATGTTTTCCACTAGACTTTGAAGCAAAGCTGCATGCAGTTTCCCACTCAGTCAACACAACAGGTTTAGTGAGATCAGGCGCTAATTGCAGATGAGGAGCTCTGGGGTGCGGCTCTACTTCAAATCTCTGTGTAGGAAACTTGAGTTCTTCTACTCCAACCATTACACACCGTGTATTCATGGAGCTTAGGGACTTTTGGGTCTCTTATTTCCAATTAAGGAAAATCTTAATGCTGTTCCCCAAATGAAGATGGGTAACACACTCTACACACACTGCAGTTACCCAGATGAGGATGGGTAACACACTGTACACAAACTGCAGTTACCCAGATGAGGATGGGTAAAACACAGTACACACACTGCAGTTACCCAGATGAGGATGGGTAACACACTCTACACACACTGCAGTTACCCAGATGAGGATGGGTTACACACTCTACACACACTGCATTTACGCAGATGAGGATGAGTTTCCCCTTGAGTCTGGTACCTCAAGGTTTCCCAGCATCACCGTAAGGAGTGTGTCCTTGCCACCGTTGTCTCAGGCTTGCTTATTGGGATCAATTTAATTTCAGAATTTTTATTTATGCCTCTTTATTCTATAAAGTTCTAAATGTTTGAATTTTCTGTGAAGCTGCTTTGGGACCGTGTCTATTGTTAAAAGCGCTATCGAAATCAAATCGAATTGATTTGACATATAAAGACATCCCATCAGCATTTATGCATAATACAGTACAATGAAAGACTTTGCAATCTGACTCGTCCCTTTTTCATGCTATATTGTAACACTGATTTCACAACCTGCTGAACTGAATGTTAACTGGCATCATTTCAGGTTATTTGTTAATGAGGTATGTTTTTCTGACTGTGTCTTTACCGGTCAGGGGTTCTCCCCTCGCCTAGTAGAAAGCAGCTGCTTCTAATTTCTGACCCATTCCTAGCTCCCGCTTTCCCTCTCTGTTCCTTCTCTTTCCTCCCTGTGTTTGGCAGCAAAACTGATCTGTCTTGCCTCTCACTAGTGCAGAAATATTCCTCATCAAAGTCCCAAAATAGCCCTCAGGTGCTGCATGTTTTCTAAGCTAGTTGCACTTAGCATGCATAGATCCCACTGGCATTCATATCTTAAAAATCTTTGTTTTTCTTAATCACCCACATTAAAGAAATTCCGTTCCAATTCATTTTAAGGTAGTCTTCAGAAAACTCTTTTTTTCACTTTTCTGTTTTTTTTTTTGTTTTTTTTTAAATCTTGCATTTGGAACGGTAGATTGATATCACAGCGTTTAGCCGACAAGCGAGTGAGGGAGCGAGCAGTCCGTGCAAACTCATAATGAGAACCAAGTGAAGTAGTAGGCCAGATGGGTGACTGTTGCCCTGACATATGTTTTTGATGGTGACAGTTTAGCTTTCCTACAGTTCTAAATAAAATAGCTTTTGCCAATATAGCAACCAAAGGTGGGCAACACCATCACAAACTCTCACCACACAAACAATGAATGAGTTTTAAACCTTATGTTTTGCTGATTTTAGAAAACGGCAGCCGACGGGAAACGCCAGGAGATTATTGTTCTCGACTCCAAAAGAAGCAACGCCATCAACATCGGCCTCACAGTTCTTCCACCACCCCGCACCATCAAGACAGCTATTCTCAACTTTGACGAGTATGCGCTGAACAAAGAGGGTATAGAGGTAACATCAGATCATTCACTTCAGTTTTATGTACGCAAAAAACAAACAAAAAAACTGGCAGGATTGAGCATGTGTCTCACATGCATATGTACTTATATTACATGTCTATTCTAAACACTTACAAATGTGTTTCTCAGGCATTTAAATGCTCTCTCTCTCTCTCTCTCTCTCTTTCTCGTGATTTCTATCATTCAGTCATAAAATCCTTTCATATAAAAACATATTTCTGTATTTCATGACTCAATAACTTTACCCGCAATATTAACTTTTGCTGAGGTGGCACATGAAAGGCATAAACTCAAAAAGCATTGTTTAATAAAACCCGATTCCTCCAGCAATAAATTTGAGTCCAGCAAATATCAGTCAGATGATTTGTTGTAATTGTAGAATAAATCAGTGAGACGAATAAATGGTAAAAAGATGCCACAATATAAACCTAAGCAAAGTCCTAGCATGCGCTTATGGATAAGGAAGGCCATTTTTCTGACATGGGATCTGGCATTATTCCCATGCGATGAGAAAAAGAATATTTTGAACAAGATGTCATGCAGACACGCTGATCACTTTTGTCATGTGCATGCAATTATGCAAAAAAAAAAAAGAAGCCAACTGTAGCACAGATGAAATCATTCTCTTCACTCTGACGAGTGTTATTTATGCGCTGATGATTTTATCCAGATGTTGTTATTTGTCAGTCTGTTAGGGATTCATTAGGGGAATTATGAACTCGTTCAGTAACTGCATAAATTCATGCCTTGACACCGTACAGTGATTCACACACTTCCCTCAGGTCCAATCTCTTTTAGTGACTTAGTTTCATTTGTGTGTCTGACTGATATACAGATGTAAGAACTGTGAATCATGTCACATTCAGGCTACTTTCAGTAAAGTACTAGATTAAGTATGTCATATATCTGGTCATTTAAGCACAATACAATTACTAGCATCAGTTCTTTTTTTTATTTCCTGACTCTGTACAAGCATATATTGCTTTCACCATCAGCCGGACAACAAATGATAGACCGAATCGACGGTCAGTGAGGGACAGTATTTGAGAAATTGACTTAATTAGCATATTAGTGCATAAAATCAAAAAGTGGAATAATGAACGTTTTAGCGTTTTATCAGTTGTTTATTGTCTCATGAATATGGAATGTTTTGTATATGATATACAGCTTTTGAATTTTGCGCATGACGTAAATTCCTAACCCACTCGGGGAACACAGGGTATGTGGCAGGAATACATGCAATCTGTTTGGGACTCTAGTCAATTACAAGGCATTATTTAGGCACACCCAAGTGTAACTCTGATTTAGCAGAATCATTTTACATCCAAGAGGTTTAAGAAAAATACATAACCTGGGGAAAAGTTACACAAGTGTACTTGACTACAGCAATAGAATATAAGTTATTTATAATCGCAATATTTAGTGTCACCCAGATGAAGACGGAGTCCTTTTTGAGTCTAGTTTGCCTTAAGGTTTCCTGCTTACATGGTCCCAGGGAGTTTTTTTCCTTGCCACCGTTGCCTTTGACTTGATCTTTAGGGATAAATATAAATAAAAAATGTAAGCGGTTTTATTTCACGTGAAGCTGCACTTCAGCAGTGTCCATTGTTAAAAGCGCTATTACTGGATTGAATTGCATGCCTTTGTAAATGTGCACCTTTAGTGCTTCGGTTCACAATAATAACTAATCATAACACATTTACTGTGTATTACACACAAATAGATATGAGTGAAACAAACGTATTAAGCTGCAAATTTGCACACTGCTCGCTCTCTCCTGTGTAGAAAATCCTGACGATGGTCCCCACAGAAGAGGAGAAGCAGAAGATTCAGGAAGCACAGCTGGCGAACCCAGACATTCCTTTGGGCAGTGCAGAACAGTTCCTCCTCACACTCGCGTCCATTAGTGAGCTGTCTGCTCGCCTGCACCTCTGGGCTTTCAAGATGGACTATGATGTATTGGAAAAGGTCAGGACGATCGCACGAGATTCAGCTTCTTTATCGTTTACAAACACACAGCTGAGCTGTTAAATCATGCCTCACATACAAATGCCATTTGCAGTAGTCATGTATGGAGCATGAAGACGTTGAAGCTTAGTGGTTGAAGTGTTACTGCTGATTAAAAGATTGTGGGTTCGATCCACTTCACCGCCAAGCTGCTACTGCTCGGCCCGTGAGCAAGAGCAATAACGCTCAGTCGCTTTGGGTAACGGTGTCCACCAAATGGCAGAAATGTGTCCATTACTCTTTGTCTTTCTCCTTTTCAGGAAGTGGCAGAGCCCTTACAGGACCTGAAGGAGGGCATGAGCCAGCTGGAAAAGAACAAGACGCTGTGCTATATTCTGTCCACACTACTCGCCATCGGCAATTTCCTCAATGGATCAAATGTAAGTTATGGCCGTGCACGCGACCTTTCCCCCTCCTCCCGTCTCTTTTCCCTTTGAGGACTGGGGAGGAAAAAAACCAAAGAGGTAATAAACAATTGGAAGCACATTTACAGTAAATCATTGAGTGTGGGCAAGAGAAGAAAGCGAGTCAAATTCGTGTCATGTTATTCGAGCGATTTCCCGTTTTTATTTCGGCTGGGCGTTCAGCACTACAAGGCTGATCCGGGTGCAGGCCAGTGACTTCCTTTACTTTACTACATTTAATTGAGATTCAACTATTTCCAAGCCAATGGAGCATTCATGTGAACCTGTGTGTAAGCAGACTACTGACCCGCCTTGCTTTTCAAAGCATTCTGTATTATTGCTTAATGGAACTGATGGTAATCTAATCAGCTGTAGCAGAAAAATGTCTGTACATTTTGGAAATGGCCTATGATTAGAAAGCGTTTATAAAAATTATTCACCGGATGAGATGCAGAGTGAGCCATTAGTTCAAGGTGGATGTATTTATAGTATAAATTTACTTTGTTACCGGAAAGTTCCATTGATATTGTCCATTTTAGTGTGTGTGTGTGTGTGTGTGTGTGTGTGTGTGTGTGTGTGTTCAGGCTAAGGGTTTTGAGCTGATTTACCTGGAGAAAGTTCCAGAGGTAAAAGACACTGTGCATAAGCAGTCTCTGCTTCACCATGTCTGCGCCATCGTAGTGGACAAGTTTCCGGAAAGTTCCGACCTGTACTCTGAGATCGGCGCGATTACACGCTCTGCTAAGGTACTGCACCAAATCCGAGTTAATAATCATATGCAGCAGTTCAGGCATGAAATGTTAAAGAAGATAGTGTTTTACATAAGCATGTAGTCCACTTGAACTTTCATCCCCTGGATTAAAACGTAGTAGAAACCTTTTGGCTTCTAGCTGAATACCGAGTGTCTCTATCAGCTTCTGGATCAACATCTGGATCCAAAATAACACTTTTAATGTAATGTGTAAAAATGTACTTTTAAATAAAGTGCCATAGTGATTACATATTACAGAATAATACTCTTTATAATGTTTCGAATTGATTTCTATAACTTCAAACGCACTTTTTATGCGTTTATATGTCGTTACATTACAATTAGAAACGCCATTTGTAAAGGTATTGGCGGTCTGTCTTTCTTTGTTTTAGTCTGGTGAACTTCCTGTTTGCATCTTGCCACGCCCATTTGCAACCTGAACTCTGTGATGCTGCTCAGGATTAATAACAGCAGTGTTGACTTGCTCTTGTTAGAGAAGGAGTGTAGCACAGCTGTACACGGATTTTCGTTTTTAATTCTTCTCCTAATGAACTGATGACTTTCAACTAGAAGTCAACCGATTAATCAGTTTTGGCAATATCTTTCATGATATTTAAGACTTTTTTCATTATCAAATAAAGGTTTTGTAATATTGAAGATACAAAACTGTGGCGCCATCCTGTGGGCATTTTGAGAATTGCATGCAAGATTGCATTTATGAACTGTGAGGGGTTGGGTTTTATAGCCCTGGATTAATGTTTTGGTTAAATAACACAGCAAGGATGTTCATAAATGATTTAGGGGGAATTAAAACAATATGACCAAAGATTCTAAGGATTTAAAAATCTGTTGTCTTCAGAAATTTCTGGTTTTATAATATGCATACTCTAGAAAAACCAGAAATATCAAGTCACATTTTTTAAAACACTTAGACAGAGAAACGACTGCGTTTGCCTGATGTCCAGTTATTGCAAGTTACTTTTTTCCTGCGTTTACTTTAACATGAGGATTGTGATGTTTTCATTTTTATAATGTAGCGATATTAGAAAAACAACTGGATTTATAGAAGCACGTCTGCCCTGCGTTCTTCAGGTGGACTTTGACCAGCTGCAGGAAAATTTGTCCCAGATGGAGCGGCGCTGTAAAGCTTCCTGGGATCACCTGAAGGTCATTGCAAAGCATGAGATGAAGCCGGCACTAAAGCAGCGCATGTCGGACTTCCTGAAAGACTGCGCTGAGAGAATCATCATCCTCACCATCGTCCACAGGCGCATCATCAACAGGTAGACAACCTAGAGGTGTAAATTATTCTGTCAACTGCCTACTCAGAGCACAGGGGAACGGAGAATGTAGAGAGGACAGAACACATGTTATATCTGAAGCAGCCTCCTAGACACTTTGCAGTCATAACCGTTAGTGGGTGAGATATATTACTGTTAGTGGGTGGGATATATTACTGTTAGCGGGTAGGATATATTACTGTTAGCGGGTAGGATATATTACTGTTAGCGGGTGGGATATATTACTGTTAGTGGGTGGGATATATTACTGTTAGTGGGTGGGATATAT
>JAOUQX010000036.1:18276964-18302900 GCA_028566295.1 Liobagrus marginatus
ACTGTCACGTGCATTGGGGAGAATGATTAGCTTACCTCCCCTGCTGCTCAGGGTATTTCTGCCTGCAGTAAGCCTCTAAGGATGCATACACTCTCTCTCGCAGAAGTTCCACCTCGCTTGTGTTGCTTAGACCTTTGGCATCTAGACAAGCATACAAAGGGGGAAGATGGTTAGATTTAAAGTTGTCAGAGACCGGTTGTAGCATAATTATTAATATAATAATGTAGCATGTTTGTTTTCCAATTTGGTGGGAAGCTAGTCAGGACCATAATTTGTATTAATTCCCAGCCAGAGAACTCAAACTGTGAGTAAAATACAGTACTTGTGCGTTACTGAGAATATTTCGTACTATGCAACTCATTAGACACTTGGACAAAAAAATAGAGGTTCTGAATACTTGACCTCAGCGAGTGTATTTTTCATTGAGGCATGATAACACCATCAGCCAAGACTGTGCTGATTTGCCACATGCATCCATGCGAATATTTTATATGGTTCTTCACAATCTATGTTACAAAACAAGTCTTATCTTAGCATATTCCTAAGAAAGTGTAGACACACAAAAATTGCATTTGAATAGTGAATGGATTACGCAAATCAGATATTTCCTCCAAAACAAATTGCCCTTTGTAATCAGTAAGATCTGATCTGCACCTGGGTTAAAGAGGATGATGGCTCGCAAACATCCAAGCTCGGTCTTGTCCATCTGCATATCTCGCATTTTATTTACCAACTCCGTGAGCACTCTACAGTGGGAAGGAGAAAAATAGAGACTAATCGATAAAAGGAACAATAACATTGAAAACAATAACAACAAATCCCAAGAGCCAGTCCAGCTTTTTTTACTTTGTAATTTTTCCCAGTTGTAAACCACCATTCTCAGCTAATAAATGGATCCTAGGCTTAGGAAAATAATGCAAATGGTTGCTAATTAACATAACATTAGTGAGTGACAAAATTACATCTTAAAATGCATTAGCATTATTTAATAAACTGAAGTAAGAATTGAAGTAGTTGTCATACTCCTGTCAAGTACCTGTCAAATATGGCCCCCACCTCTGGGCTGCGCGCACTTTCCCTGTAAAGATATAAACAGATGAAAATAAAAATGATAATTAGTTGCAGTGCATTTGTGAGAAAACAACACATACTATTAATATTTTCTAGGGTGTTCCATTGTAATATAAACTGATGCATTGTTGACTTATTTTACATGGCGTTTCTGGTTACAAATACCAACAATACTGTACAAAGGCTATAATACACTATATATTAAGTATGACTGGCAGTGCTGCTGACCAAAATAGCACTCAATGCAAACACACAAGCAGATGAACAGTTTGAGTAAATCATAAACCGCAATGAAAAAAAATGTATTTACATGTGACTGAAGCTCATTTAAGCTATCTGCTAACTCTAGCCCACAAGTAAACTAACTAAACAAACAACCAACCAACGAAAAGAAAGGTCAAATTCAGTTTTAAGTATCAGCGAAAGTAACGGTGTTCGTCAGAAACCTTTTACAGCTGAGGGGCAAAATATTTTTTTTATTAGCTAAGAGCTGACGGCAGGACACAAATAAGAATAAGTTCAAGTGAAAGGTCACCTGTCTCTGAGCATGTACAAGCCTGTAGTCAGCAGAAGTCCATCGTCCACCCCAATAGAGCGGTGAGAAAGCGAAGCAATAAGCAGCTCATTCCAACCTGCAAAAAAGAAGCATTAAAGAAGAAAAGTCTAAACAGGTTTAATCCTAGGTTTTAAAGCCTATCTAGACAGAATAACTATGTCCAGGTCAATAATGGTGGAGTTCATATTCTGGGGGGGAAAAAATAAGCATTTGCATCAGCATAATAAAGTTTAATTTAAAATTGTTATAATCACTGATGGAATAATTATTTACAGACACAGCATACTATACTTCATAAAATATGAACTGTGTGCTTAGGAGAGTAGTCTGTACATCTGTATTTGTCAAAGTAAAGACTTTTACCTGCTCGTAGTAGAATGACCTGGTCATCCAGAGGCAGTTCACAGAAGTGTGGGATGCGCTTGGCCCACTCCACCAGGCCAAACAGCTGTTTATCGGCGGCCTGGCAGATGTTAGTCACTGGGTCGATAGGCTAAAGGACAGGAGTGAAGAATGAGTGAAAGAGTGGTTTTCTTGAGAAACCTTTAAATGATGATGGTGAAAGGGACAATCACAATATGAAGAATTCTGATTTGTTAATTAATATACTTTAAAAAGTAGATTAAGTTAGTAAATTATGAGTGGTAGTGAAGTGGCGATCATGGGTTCAATTCAATTCCCTGCACCACCAATCTACCACTGCTCAGTCAAATAAAAATAGATAATACAAAATATTAGCTGCTCTGGATAAAGGCATCTGCAAAATGCCATAAATGTAAATGGGCAGCTGAAATTAAATGCTAAAAGCAATAGAACCACAAATCACCACATGTAAGTAATTTTAAAGTAGCTTTTTTATTTAAAGTTGTTTAAAAGTGTGTGATTTCAGAATAATGGGGTATTTCTAGATATTTTATCTTTTAAATGGTATAAAATTGGATTGGTTAAATATGTTTCATTATTCTTAAATTATTGCTTGTGAAACACTGTATCTGGCTCAGGGAGTCCTTCTACTGCTTGCATACAGAAATGGCTCGAGTGTCATGTAAAGCAAAGTCCTAATTTATTGTTGTACTATCACTCTGGAGTTATAATATAACGAGGGGATTAAAAGAAGATTTTTAGTCAAATAATTTTGGAAATAAGACCGGCAGCCAGTATAGCGCTGCTAAGACACGACCAATGGTTAATCAGGCATGCTGGTTGTACATGTTCTTACAGTTTGTCTGTTTTAGTTAGAATGTACACACTAGGCGTAAGAATGATGATCCAGAAAACTTTGTAATGTCTGGAAGATTGATTAAAAATGTCCTTTTAGACCATTTTGTATTCTTAAAAATGATTCTATTTGTATTTTACAAAAATAAAAATCTTACCTTATTAGCCTCAATAATGATGAATTACTTCAAAGTAGGGCGACAAAACATATTTCCCTAATGCATCGTACTCAACTCTGCTAGCTTTGCTCACCAAACATGAGGGCTTGAATTATAATTAAAAAGGAAAAGTTTACCTAGGCTATTCGTTATGGGAGAATTTAAACGCCATCTCGGCTGCTGTTAAAATGGCACCTGCAGCCATATAGCTAACAACTTGTTTGGTTTATGCAGTCATTTAACGTTTTCAGGCAATTACTTTTTCGCTGTAACGTCTACAATAATTTGCTTATCACAATGCAAACACTATTATTGCAGAAACATAAAACAAGACAAACGTAAAGGGATTTAGTTTTGTTTTCTATTCACTAAAGGGGAAACAATGAATACCATAACAATCTCTTAATACTTGCACTTGTATCACTGAAGGGACATTACAGAGTGCTTATGTTCTGATTATGTTTTGAGTCTACCACTTTAGGCAGGTCCAAAAGTAGATCGCATCTTGAGCTCCTGATTAAAAACAACAAGATAAACACTCACAGGCCCAGTAGAGCTGCTTGCAGAGTGCAATTCTGTCTTTTGATCCACAGCTGTCTCAGCTTCTAGTATCTTCTCCACAGGCATCTCCTCATTGGCTGCAGTATTGCAGTCGTAATCTCCATCGCGGTCCTTATTCCTTTGCCGCTCATCCTGAACAGCTGTGTTGTACAAGGAATAAGGATTTCATCAACCAGATGTATTTACCAGAGAGAAAAATCTAAAGTTTTCCTTGTGTTTTCAACCAGTTTTTATTTTGCTACAAAATGAAAGAATGAAAAAGTTTTGATCTAAGCTAAATTAACAAGACTATGCAGAAGTAAAATCATTTCACCGAAGTGAAAAGAAAAGTATTGGCATAATAGAATAAGCTCCAGTTTACTGAAAGAAAAACACAAACATGAAACGAAATTTTTTTCAATAACTGGGCTTGTGTTTAAAAATGCATACTGAATAAATAGATAAACAAAAATCACTGCAAGCTTGTGTATCACCTGCAGTCAATAATTTTTTTCTTTTTAGTAATTTATTTGTCTGGGTAAACACTGTACTGACCCTGTTCACATTTGTCCTAAGCGCCATGAACTTATCTAAAGCTTGAGCCTGAATAGGGCCAAAAAGACCAAACCAAAATGAGAACAAGCAACGGTATCCCCATGACAGGACGATGAAAGAATGACTGAAAAGACACACCCTCTCTCTTCATGCCCATGGCTAGGCACTTCTGGTAACGGCAGTACTGGCAGCGATTGCGCTGGCGCTTGTCCACAAGACACTCTTTGCTGTCCCTGCAGATGTAGCTCAGGTCCTTTCTCACTGTGCGCTTAAAAAACCCTTTACAGCCCTCGCAACTGTATACCCCATAGTGCTTTCCTGAACAATGAAAAAGAAATTAGTCAGCAAATGATTTCAGCATTTATATATAATGAGACAGCATTACTTAATAATTAGTTATGTTAATAACTAAGTAACTTAATAATTAGGCATCTGGGATTAGCATTAATCCTGGGTCAATATAAAAATTTTGGTTGTACATTAGTCAAGAACTGTCTGCTGCATCACCAATTGTTTATTAGCAATATATAGCTAGCATATTAACACTCCAAAAGCCTCTGTAAAACTGGTATATCAAGCCAAAGTACTTACCAGAGGAGCGATCCCCACAAATGGCACAAAGTCGTTTTTGGGACAGCATTGGCCCAGTGCCTCCAGGAGATTTCAAAACAAAAGATGGCTTCACATCATCAGAGCTGCTGACAGTGTGCAGCTCAGACATTGAGGAATTAATCTGCGAGAAGAATTCAAACAAAAAAGAAAAACAAAGGGTGTGGAATATAAAAAAAAAAAAGTTTAATATACGCTGTGTCTTCATTGTCTCAACTGAAGTCAGTCATAGATGAATATTTTGTCTGAAATTAAGATTGTAGCACACCTGTGAGTGGCCGATGGGTCCGTAACCCACCGAAGGAGTCACTGGTACACCGGGCGAGCCAGTGGATGAACTGATGACAGAAATGGGGGAGTCCAGAGAACTTGCAGGGCTGCTGCCGGCCGAGGTTGTGGGCACCAACGAGTTCATAGATGCAAGCCAATCTGGCCAATGAAGAAGGGACTACTTATCGTCACTACTGAGAAAGTGCGAAAGCAAAACGTTAGAAAAAAGGACACAAAATATGTATTAGAATTTTTAAAATGTTATTACATTTTCCTGTTTAGCTAATTGAATTAAACAGCTGGTTCAACAGCTGTGTAGTTCCCCAATGCTACAATGATAGCTCGCTACTGAGCTGCACTTCCCTTGCTGACTTTACACGCAGTGTTAGCTGAGTATTAAGGTCTGATAATGCTCGAATCTTTATGAGCAATTTCCTAACTGCAAAAAAAAACTCGTTAAGTCTAAAACTTTTGCAAACGTCACCAGCTGTCGGCATTTCTTTCAGTACAACATGTACAACTTTTTTAGATACTTAACTACACGCGAGATGAAGACAGTAGGAATGTCAACAAAAATGGCCGAAAGGGCCTGCGCGTACAAGCAGCGCCCAGCACTAGTTAGCAAGAATTTACTTATTGTGGGTTTTGTATCCTCAGCAGGATTTTAATTTAGGACTGGTGGCATTCCAAATAAACTTTATGATAAAACGCCGCTTTCCTCAATATGTTTAATTGTTGCAGTAGTGGCACGTTACCTCAGCACGCAAACAACTAGCTGGCTAGCTGAGACAGAGCAAAATGCTAGCTAGCTAATCTAGCTAGCACTACCGAATATTCACGCGATTAGAAAAAGACGCCATGACGCACAATGCCCTTCCATTGTGTGCCTGTTATCCTGCTCCGATGGATATCTTTAGTTCAACAGATACACGAAAAATAATTAAGACAATTAAAAATAAGCATGTACCATCTGGAGCTATCAAATACAAACACAACCAACAGTCGCAAACTCCTTAGCAACCAAACTGCGTGTATGCTAGGAGCTAGCGAGAGACTACCAAAACAAGCTTAGCACAACTATTTACTTGCCTGTTAAGTTGTGCAAACATTTGTATTTACCTTCTGGCTAAAAGCCGCATAGGGGCGCTCGATGATCCGCTGCAGAATTGAAACGAATTATAAAATAATTTACAGGTAGAATATTTATTTGACCAAACACGCAACATGAAGCAAATGTTTTGCATCCAGGCAAGCGCTCGCTAGTGAGCCTCCTAGTGGACAGAGCGCACATGCTCTCAGATAAAAAGCCACAAACAATAAAGCGATTCTCTCCACGCACTTATGGCAAAAAAAGAAGGCAATTTTTAAACAGAATTTCAAGTGTATTCATTTTCAGGTTTCGATTATTCAATATGCTTTAGGTAACCTACCAAGTTTAAATAAAGTTATGTAAATAGTAGCAAAACAAGCAAGGCTGATATTGTACTGTATTTGTTTTAATATCTCACAAAATAGGGAGTAAACTTGATTAAATTCCAAATAAGGGCATATTTCTACTTTAAACGTTTTAGGAGCGAGACCAAATCTGGACTGGGATGTACAAAAAACAATTATGGATGTGATGGTCAGGTGTCCCAATACTTTTGACTATGCCGTGTAGATAGCTATATTATTGTGACTAAATAAAAAAATGTTTAACTAATAAAGCAAAACAACAAAAAACCCCATTCATTCCTGTGCAGCAAAGAGAATTTGCAATTCATCAATTGAAGTTGTTATAATCTCTGTCACACTAATATGTTTTCAATATTCCTACTGTTAATCAGAAAAACCTTCATCTCTGATTCTCTGAACAGTACAAATCTTGGACCAAGTTAGTGCTGAGAAAGAACAAGCTCACAGATCACATGAATAACCAGAATCCAACAAAAAACAGTGAACAAAAAAAAACTTTATCCTTTAACTTACACCAACCTTTACATTTAATATATTGCCAGACATTTGGTTCAGAACTCTTAATTTTGGTTCGAAAGGAACCGGGCTAAAATCATTTGATAAAATATGACATGGCATATGATAATGGCAATGATAGCCTATACCGTATTTACTGACTGAGGAATAGTTTCTGTAAACCACATGTAATGCATAATGCAATAGTAACATATAAATAGGGTTAGCCAGTGTCTGTACCATATCTAAAATAAAAGCTACCAAACATGGCTGGTAGATGTAGATCGGGCTGTTCTAAAAATGTTAGGCATGAACAAAGTTTTTAAAAGACAGGACTGGTAAATAGTTAAAGTGATGATGACATGTCTGTCAATAAAGAAAATAAATGTAGTAATGCTACAGGGCTAATGCTATACGGACTGCATTACTACATTAGCTGAAGTAACGTTTACTCTCTGTTAAGATAGTAAGCATTAGGTATTCATGTTCTTCAGAGATTACAGAATCAATAAAGTAAACAGATCAATAGCAGTTAAGAAGTTCTCCTTATTAAGACATTTGTAGTTGTTTGAAAATGCAGCTTTTCAAACCATGGACAATCAATTACACAGATAGAATTTTTTAAAAGGCCAACTGTATGTTTAAAAACTGCTTCTCATGCTGTGTTACATGGCAGTGATAAACTCCATTTGGCCTTTTGTATATACAGTCCATTAGTGCCCAATTTTTACTGATTGCTTTCGTTTGAACTTGCATTCACCTGAAGTGAGCAGTATTGTGCTGAATCTTACAGAATCCAGATATCTTAAACCTTCTAGGCTGTCTTTAGGCCAGATATTTACCATACCAGATTTAAATTGCACTTCACAGAAATCATCAGCAAATTGACTTTTCTTCACAATACTGTATAATACAACAACCAAATATTTGAAGAAACCAGTGAATTTGGTTCATGATAATTCAAGTTGATTGAGAATGTGGGCAGTAGACCTACATTTAATTCGTAAATAATAATAGCCGTGTAGATAAGGTCTACATTTACAACATTTGCCACAAACCCCCTTGTCCTGAGAAACATGCATTTGTCTCATTTATGTAATTCGAGTAGTTGAGGGTTAAGGGCCGTGCTCAAGGGCCCATCAGGGGCGTCTTTGTGATCCTGAGGTTTTGAACTCACAACATTTTGAATAACGATCCAGATTAACCTTAACCACTGAGCTACAATTTCCTCCTTCAGATGAGAATTTTTAAAAAGCGCTGTAATTACTATTAATAAAACGATTAAGTAGTTTACAATAAACTATGATCAATAACAAATATATGTATGGTTTTTGCTTAAATTCAACTCAACCATTTCCATTAAACCTGATGCATTATTCATTCCAGTTACATTCCTAAGAAGTTTGCCACAAGTTTAATCAAATTTGAATTGTAATCTAATCTACTAATTAATTAGTTAATATCTGATTGAAAACAGTTTCTTCAAGTTTCAAAGTTTTATTGGTCACATGTACATTATACGTGGTACAACATACAGTGAAATGCTTTGAACTTCTTAAAGCAGCCATTCAAATCTACAGCATTTAATGCTATTTGATATTACTTTAAAACCAATGTTTTTGTGTGAGAGTGCAAATGGACTTCCTCATAGATATCCACATGCTGTTAAATAAGGCAGAGGCTCCTGAGAAACATATGGGTGAATAAACTTGCAATCAAATGGCTCATGGCTCTAACTGACACAATTTGCATATTGACATTGTCCCCCATTTGCTCTTTTAGCCGTCTTTCCTTGACCTCCAGGGAGTAACCCCCCGAAACCACAATCCACCTGCCTGACCTCACCTTCACATCACTCCCAGTGAGTGTTGCCTGGCCGACAATCCCATGTTCAGAACAGAACCACATCACGTTGTTTTATTATAAAGATTAACAGAGGTAATAATGAATACTGGAAGCTGTTACATACCTTTCAGTTGGAATATGATAGGTGAAACTTGCTTGGTCTTGGAAATGTTTCTAGTTTTTGTTATTGGGGTTTATTAGAACAGCATAAATGACAGAATTATGCTTCAACAATAAAATTTAAACCTTTTTTTTTTTAAATCATGTATGACGTTTCACAATTGCACGATTTGCACAATTTTATAGTTATTGATATTGGACTGTTTTCCAAACAATACATAATTGTTGCTGAATGAAGTGAAATAATTGAATGAACTGAATGATTTCTTTTAAAGGATCATTTATTTTATTGTATGATGTTCATTTGCGGTTTATTTTCAGTGTTTATATTTCTAATTCTTTATGTTCTTAATGTTTTGAACTGTTATGTTGGAAGGTCCTTGTTGCTGTGTAAGAGTTGTTACCCTGAATTTTGTTAAATACGATGACAAAGTATTTTACTTGACCTCATTTAGGTTTTATTTAAGTTAATGAACTGATCAAAGAAAAGGGAACATGAGAATGACTTTTTATTAGAACAATAAGATATATAATACTTTACCAACCAAAGATTAGTGTAGGAGACTTCCAACTGAGATACCCTGCCAGTTCAGCTGTGGATTATGGAGACTATAAATTTTAACAAAGACAGATTATTGTGTCATTCGCACGACCACCCGGGTTACTTCATGTTGGAGTTTTTGTATTCATAAAATACCTTCAGGCTAAAAATTCCTGATTGAAGTTATAATTTTTTGCTCGATTTTAGCTCACATGACTCCTAGTCGAGCCTTTATGCAGAGTAAGAATAGCCATGTCCTTGAGCACGTACCATTAGACAAGAGCAGGTCTTCAATGATGTAGCGTTTGTCATCGAGACACACTGGACAGCCAAGGTTTTAGGAGAATCATCATCACCACCCCTTGTCACAACACAGTTCAATGTTAATGCCCTGTTGAGGCCACTAACTCACTGGTGGTGTCCTCCCCCATCCTCTTTTCTCAGCTTTTGCTCCTCTTGTGCACTGGCCAGCTGCTGGTGACCTTTGACCTTCTGACCCTCACTCCTGACCTGAGTGAGCAGTTCCCACGCCACACCCTTTTGTACAGGCCCTGCCATGGCAACTGGATGGTCAGTGGTAATATATGCTCTCTAAGCAAAAGGCATTAAGAAGGTCATCTGATTTATTATTCTGCTACTAAGCTGCTCTGGTCCTAATGAGTGAACATTTTTAAAGTTAAGAGATTTTGGCTGATGATGAAACAAATTAAAAAAAAAGATCCATTTGACAAATGATTGTGTTTTGACACATTTAAAAAAAAAAAAACCCAAAAAACAATGCATTCTTGCTTGCTTTTTATTTAAACTCAATTGCTATTTCTGTAATGTTGAATTATTTTATACAGGAGATCCTAACTTTATATTACACTTTCACAGTAACATGTTCGAGAGATGCATATTCGCTTTGCAGGCTCTCAAACAAAAATTTATCAGCAACGTTCAAGTGTCTGAGCCACACTTTTGACTATCTGAAGCATCATCACACAAACCAAGGTCCTCATTAATTTCTGTTCTATCCACCTGTCATCTGGCATCTCTCCCTCTCAGCCTCTCACGCTGCCCCCTCGGGCCCCTCCCTACTTGCCCTCTGTTACTTTCTCCATTTATTGTTGGTTGCAGAGATTTTCTCTTTTGAGGCCCAGTCTCTTAGGTAACCTCAGTGCTGCGTGTAATGAGAAGGACAGAACGAGAGAGAGAGAGAGAGAGAGAGAGAGAGAGAGAGAGAGAGAGAGAGAGCGATGTACAGAGACACATGCTCAAAGATACAGACAGAGAGAGATGGAGCAGTACGGCGACGCAGTCAGAACGCTTTGGAGTGGAATTCCTAGTTTGGAGCCTTGCTGGTTTACAAGTAAACCAGGAGTCAAAGGTAACAGATAAAGTAGATTAAGAGATGATAATAGCTTTTAGACCATAAATCTATATTTAATCAGGAAAAAATACATAATGACACCTGACGTAGTTTAGTTTCTCACACAGCCACATGAGAATGTAAAAACTTGGTTGTGTGGTTGATGTGGCACAATATGTACCGTAAATCATTAAAAACTCATTTCCAAAGTTATATTAATAACAGCATTGTTGTACATGTTACATTTTTTAATGTTAATGTTTAGAAATGTAATTGTGTATGAATAATAATTGGTTCATTGGGTACAAAGTACCCACGTGAACAATCATATCTCATTTAACATGACCTTTTATGTTTTTGCCATATCATAGAATGTTATATATCATGGGTGTAATATTTCTCAATATAGCAAAACAAAATGGACCTTTCGCAACCGGATATGTGCAGGAGCTTCAGTTTTCCTGGAGTTTCTGTTTCCATTTGGCTACCAGAGGCTGATTGTCCAAACGCAATTCTTGCATCTGTTGATCACTAAGCAGGAGTTGTGGATGGACATCATACCTTTGGCTTGCTCCTATCTTCAGCAAGTTATCTGAATGACAGAGATAAGCTACTTTAGAGGAAGACAACTGAGAATTGCCAGGTTCCTGTCATGTACAGCAGACCCACTGACCAGGTTCAGTGACACACAAATATAAAAGCAAATAAAAAAATAAATACTTACTTAATTAATGCATGTAAGATTTGCACATACACTATATGGACAAACATATTGGGACACCTGACCATCACATCCATATGGGGCTTTCACATCGGTGCATTAATATGGTGTCCACAAACCTTTGACCATATAGTATATATCAATAGAATATAAAAGATTTGTAAATGTTATATTTATGTCTGTCCTTGACTACTTTATTCTTCATGTATTATTCACTTGTTTATTCACCAATAAAACTTATTATGTCACAAAATCCTGTCTACTTATATGTTTTGTGGATTACCCAATTTTTCACTATCGGGTGTGTGTCTGACCAGAAGTAGAAAATGCATAGAATGTTTTATCAGTGTTTGCAAGCTCCTTTGGTATTTGACATGCTTATATCACTCAGATTATTCTGATAGCTACAGTATATTGATGTCATTAAAGAAATTAAAAAAAAAGCGGGAGATTCTTATCCTTCAAGGGGTCAGTGTAGGTACAGGTCTTCATTCAAGTCAAGCAGGAGCAACAACTGATGCCACTTGTTTAATCAGTTAAGGTGTGTCTCAGGTGTGTATTTTGCGTGACTTGTTGCGTGAATTAGAGATTGTTATTTGCATACTGATTATTAATAGTTATTATCATCATACGAATCATCATCATCATCATCATCATTATTATTATTATTATTAGTACTAGTAGTAGTAGTAGTAGTAGTAGTAGGAGTAGTAGGAGTAGTAGTAGTAGGAGTAGGAGTAGTAGGAGTAGGAGTAGTATGGCCCTATGGCTATAACTGAATATTGTAGGTGTCTTCCGGCCAGGACTTTTATGAAAGATGTGACGTTTGGAGAAGACCAGACATTGCATGTTTTACTTAGTGTAAAACAAGTAATTCCCTCTTTCCAGCAGGTGGTGCTAAAACTATAACACAATACTGTTATACAGAATACAGTACATTCCTAATTTTTTGGTTGCTCATAATAAGTTGCCCATTCCTAATATTTTGGCCAAGCAAGGAAATTAAGGTCAGATTGGATATTGCATGTTTTAGTTAGTATAAAACATGACATTCACTGTTGCCAACAGGTGGAACTATAAATTGCAACTTACCAGTAATATTGGTATATAGCATGTTGGCACGTCAACAGTGAACACATATACAAAATTCCTGGCATTATTCATTTTCCACTTTTAATTATTTTTTGCCTGTTCCGAATATTTTGGACGTTGAGAATAATTTACGCATTCCGACTTCTTGGTCTTTCTTATTTATTTTTTTTGGCCTTACCTAATAATTTGTCGAGTTCTAATAATTTGGCTGCTCCTAATTTTTTTGGCCATTTATAATAATTTGCCCGTTCCTAATGTTTTGCCTGTTTATATATATATATTATAATATATCTTATAATAATATTAGAAACGTAGAGCAGCTTTCTAAAAAAAGAAGAAATGTCCTTTTGCCAACAGGTAGCAGAAGTGAGTATTGGTATGTAGCTTTTTTTTTTTATAAAATGATGACGTGTTTTCCTTACATCACTATTTACATCACAAATACAGCATAATTTGTCAGGCTGCTACCGAAACTCCCTTCGACGAAAACACAAGATCATCGTACTTTAGATTACACTGACCACATCTGGTGTTGATCTGGTTAAATCTCTAGGCAAAGTTTGTTAAAGAACAGCACTTATAAATTTCAAAAAGCAACACAAATTTTTCTATTAACCTGTTAGGTTTCGGATTTCCTGTAAATTAATAAATGTACATATCCTGTAAATTACGTTCATAAAGATGTAAATTTACTACAGACTAAAGTTTGTAGACAAACTTTGAGGTAGGCTTGAGAAAGCCAAGTCTGAAAGGTTTGAAGTTTCAGATTTTTAAAGTTTAAATACATAGTTTTGGTTACTTTAGCCTGGTTAGCATAGTGCTAACATGATTTTTAGCATGTTTGTCAGCATGATTAGCTTGTTTGTTAGTACGATTACCATGTTTGTTAGCATGCTGCTAGCATGATTAGCACGATTGTTAGCATGATTAGTACATTTTTAGCCTGATGCTAGCAGGAAAAGCATGTTGCTAGCATTATTCTAGCATGACTATCATGTTGAGTGGCAATATTACTCGGTTTGTCAGCATGATTAACATGTTTGATATCATGAGTTTAGCATGATTAGCATGTTTTTAGCATGATGATAACATGATTAGTATGTTGTTATCCTGATGCTAGCATGAAAAGGATGTTGCAAGCATGATTATCATGCTGAATAGCAATATTAACATGTTTATTGGCATGATTAGCATCTTTGAGCACATGAGTTTAGCATGATTAATATGTTTTTATCATGATGCTAACATGATTAACATGATGATAGCGATATTAGTATGTTGTTAGATTGATGCTAGCATGAAAAGCATGAGGCTAGCATGATTTTAGCATAATTATCATGTTGAATAGCAATATTTGCATATTTGTTATCATGATTAGCATGTTGCTAGCATGAGGTCTGACCCAAGGTCTGACCCACGTTTATTGGCTGTAGGTTTAAAACTCTAGGAGGAGATACATTTTCTCAAGCCAACCTAATAATAATAATCCAATCTATGTTAGAGTGTGAGGTGGGGTACACCCTGGACAATCACCAGTTAATCACAGGGCTAACACTTTACAAGGCTAACACAACCATTCACACTCACTTTCACTCCTATGGACAATTTAGAGTCGCCAAATTCACCTATACCCAATCACATGTGTTTAGACTGGAAAAAAACGCCAATGCACTGAAAACCCACTCAAGCACACTGGGAATATACAAACTCCACTCAGAAAGCCCCTGGGCAGAATCGAACCCATGACCTTCTTGCTGTGAGGCAGGCGTGCTGCCATATTGTTATCGGTCATTTTAAAATAGTAAACACATACCGTAATATGATTTCAGCCATATTGCATGTGCAACAAACCTCTGCACGTGAAACTACACTTGACCAAAATGAAATCAACACTTTTAGTTTGTTTTGCCACTGTGATTTATGTTTGCTTTGAGATCACATGACTTTCGAGAAATCATCTTACCCAATGTGCACTGCCAATTGTGCAACATGTTATCCAGATGTAGTGATTTTGAATCCTCCCTTACGCAGAATAAAACTAGAGAAAAAGTGAAAGGCAGCACACTGACCACTGCTCTGAAACTACAGCAAAAGTGGGAACATGGGTTCACTTCTGTATCTGCTGCTTTGCTCTGGTTATGTTGCACAGATGGTGACTGCAGAAACGTAAGTATGCAGCATGTCATGTTGTGGTTTTCTTAATTTGGTGCCTCATCCCAGTTTGTGTTTTGACCACTACTTGGTCATTTTTTGTTGAAACGCAACATCACGAATTTATTGGCATGAGAGTGAAATTAATCAGCGCTCAGATTATTGTTCCGTCTGTGTTCTGACTGCTTCCTCAATCCTGATTATTGTTTATGCAAAGTCTGAAGTTAAAAACATTTCTGCTATTTCTCCTTTTGATAATTTGTTAGATTCCTGGTGACGGCCCCCAGCGTCTTTCATGTTGGCACGGAGGAAACGGTGTCAGTTCAGGTTGGGAAGGAACTGCTGAACCAACCTGTAACTTGTTACTTAGAGCAAGAGGTGGGACGTGTTCTTATGTCAAAGAAGGAGACTATAACGATCAAGGAAATTGACAAAATTGGAATGCTAAAGCTGCAGGTAAAAAAAGAAAAAAAGAAAAGAACTTTCATTAAAAAGAGTCAAAAACTAAATCACATACATTTGTAGGAAATGGGAAAGTACACTCTTGTTCAATTGTACTGTACATATTATTTATTGAGGCTTAAATAACAATTGGGTTAAACTCACCAACTTACAAACAGGCTGCTTGGTTAGATGTTCATGTCTTATTATTTCTTCACATTCTGCTTGTGACAGCCACATTTATACCCTGATGTGTTTACAAAACATCATAGCCTCAGAATAAGTAGAAATGGAAATATATCATTTGTGCACTGACACCATACCGACTAGTGAATAACAGAAAAATAATCAACAACGTAAATGCCACATTTTTAATAGTGACACATATTTCATCTTTCATATTTCATATTGCATCATGTAATTATGCTCTTATTAAAGATTTTACCAAGCAAAGAGGAAAGCTTACAATCAGCCACAGCAGAGCTACCTTATCTCAATCTGGTGTGTGACGTTGGTGAAACTAAGCGAAGGAAAACCCGAGTGTTGGTTTCCCATCACAGAGGCTACATCTTCATTCAGACCAACCAGCCCATGTACAATCCCACACAGAAAGGTACAACAGAAATGACTCAAAGTGGAATTATACACTCTGTGGTTAAACATCTATCAGTCAGTTTATCAGATAAACCTTCCTTAAGATCTGTTTAATATAATGATATCTTGAGAACCTGGTATAGAACTAGCTATACCGGGTTACAAGTATATTTACAATATAAATAGTCACAATCATTCTATGTAACTACATATACGCGTTTATAAATGTTAACCATGTGTCAATTTATATTTTAGTTCAGTACAGGATTTTTACTCTGGATCATGCCATGCGTCCGATATCGGAGAAGCTGCGCGTGTACGTAATTGTAAGTGTTTCACCAGCTCTAGATGCAGCATCTAACAGAAATTTAAAAAGAAATCAATATAGCTATATTTTTTTCATTATACTACTATCATTGTTTGGCATCTACACTTAATATCGCAGAATGCAGAAGGGAACACGGTCAAGAAATCGTTTGTCAATTCCAACGGAGGCATTTACACCAAGGACTTTCATATTCCTGATGTTTCCCAGTACGTTTATCTCACCATTCTAAGACTACCTGCTGCTGAGTATTTCTCCCAAATATCATTTTTTTATTGAGATGAACTGAATAGATTGGTATTTCCGTGAATATTTAAAAAGCCTTTATGTTCTTCAACCTCACACTTTCTTCAGGCCAGGTTTGTGGAAGATCAAAGCTCACTACAGAGGTGATGAGAAGAGTGCTACTATTCTGGAATTCAGTGTTCAAAAGTTTGGTATGTGGAAAGAAATATTTGATATTTTTCTTTGTTAGAATTTTTCGCAAAATATTGTCTGAGTAATTTTTGGGAAACGCTTAAGAAAATACATTGTTGTGTTTATTAAAATGCAAGTCCTAGACTTTGGACATGAACATTTTCTATCTCTAGCAATACAGGTCAATTTGAAGCAATTTCAGCATACCCAAAGCCTATGGTAGTGGAGTGGACACATGACCAGCACAACATTAGTGTGACTTCCCCAAACCGTTGCCACAATGTCCGAAGCTCACGGTTGTCTAGAAAGTCTTTGTATTATATTATTCCTTCACTGGAACTAAGAGACCCAAACAGTGTTCCTGTACACATAGCCCCTGAGCGCCATTAAGTTATAGTGTGTTATGGTTGGAGTGGAGTTGGAGTTCGGCACAGAATACTGCCTTCAAACCCACTTTGGGATAAAAGAATACAGGTTGCACCCAAAGCTCCACACCAACACTGGTGCCTGATCTTACCAATACTGTGGCTGAATTGTAAAATCTACAAATCCCCAAAACCACACTCCGAAAATCTAGTAGAATGCATTTTGTTTCAGAAGTGTTGAGATTATTACAGGAGTAACTGAACTAGGCCGTTCAAAAAACACATCTGGATGTGATGATGAAGTGTCCAAATACTTTTTTTCCATATATATGTATATAATTGAAGCGTCTGTAAAGAACTAGCTGAATCCTTTTTTTTTTTTGGCCAGATGATTAAAGTTTTTCGCAGGCTTATAAATATGAGGCATTAGCACTTTTATTTTCACATCTTTTAAGATATTCCAGTAATTTCCTCAAATTTAAAATTGTTTGCCATTTTCAAAAATTCAGTTTAAGATGTTTAATTAAACGCCGTTCTTCTGTTTAGTCCTTCCTAGCTTTGGTGTAACCATCAAGCCTGAGAGTGACCATCTACTTGTGAGCGCTAAAACCTTTACATTCTCCATTGATACTTCGTAAGTATTAGTTACCATTTTCATTGCTTATTAATTTTCAAAAGCTTTACTATTTAATCCAGTGGATTATATTAAATAGTATGAGTCTTTTTTTTTTTCTTCTATTCTGTCTCTTTTCATTTTAAATAATCCACTATGTTGGAGTAGATATTAAACGGAATAATGAAATATACATTTTCCAATGTATAGGTAGAGTGGCACTACAAGATGTGAAACTAACTATTGTATTTTTAAATCCCATAGCTTATTCAAAAGTCGATTTAAAGATATCACCTTTGTCATTTGGTACAAAGTGATTTTGTTCGTATATGGTGCATTCATGTAAATACTGCATAGAGTGTAAATTTTCCCATTATGATTTGTTGGGTTTAATCCGGGTACTTCAATTTTCTGGTTCCTTCATTGGTTTCAACTTTGGCCTGAAATGTTTCTTGCCTTGTGCTCCTACTCTTTTGCAATAGTCTCCAGGCTAACTGTCACCCTGTGGAGTATATGCACTACAAAAAATTTTTTTTATGACATTTTTAAACTTTTTTTAACACATTTTTTACTTTTGAATGTAGATTCTGCTCTGACTCTAAAAACATGTATACAATATGGTAAATATATAAAATGTTAACCCAGGCAGTAAATTTACTCCATAGATATTCATATGGAAAGAAAATCAACGGGGGATTTCACTGTCGCTTTGGTGTGAGAGCCGAGAATACAAATGAACCAGATGGCATCAAGTTTCTTAAAGGGCTTGAACAAACTGGACATGTATGTGCAAATGTTTTAAGAAAATTATGTACAATAAACGAACAGGGAATAACCACACATTTCCTACTAACTTGTGTTTCCCATAATTAGGTTAAAGATGGTGAAGCTGAAATCACGCTTAACATTTCAGACATTGAGGAGAAATTGGAACATCTAAAGCTGGAAGACCTTGCCCAGAGTGGAGTGCGGTTCTACATCGCTGCCACTGTCACAGATACCTTAAGTAAACACATGGGAAATAACACTTAATACAAGCTGATGGATGAAAATGAATTATTCAGATATATTGTGATTTTTTTTATTTGTTTGTAGAGCCAAAATTGTATTCAGAATCATTGCATGCTTTTCTTACTAAATAGGCATTTTTATCAGTATTTATTAGTCAAAGATCATGAAGGCATTAATAAAGCCTAAAACAAAATTAAGTTAAAAAAACTCCTGACTTGTGCTACTGTATAGACTACCATATTGCGCAGTTAATATTAGTGACCAGAGTTGCCAGCTTTCAGAGAAATATCTGGTAAATATCCACATCTCTAAAGGGTCATCTACCTAAAAGTAGCCCAGAAATATACATACACTTGACAAGTGTCTTATAAACGGTCTGTCTGCTGAACCTCCGAACATGGAGCAGTGTGAATCAAACCTCAGTGGGCCACTAGTTTAAACTACGGATAGGTGATAGCTCAGTGGTTAAGTTGTTGGACTGCTGATCCGAAGACCATGGTTCGACGTCCAGCACCTCCAAACTACCACTGCTGGGACCCTGAACAAGGCCCTCAACTGCTCCGATGTCAGTTGCTCTGAATAAGAGCGTCTGCCAAATGCTGTAAATGTAGTTTTTCCTGCTGCAGTACCACTGGGTGCCAAAAGAACTTCATGGTTTGCTAAATCACTAAATGGTGCAATGAGCTCACTAACAACTAAGTTCACTAAGTCAAGGAAACATAATATTTTAGCAGAATGTAATGCAGATTATCCGTTTAAATCCAGACAATTTTCAGGAAATTGTTTTAAAAAGATTGCATGATATAACAAGGTTATACATTTTCTATAAAGTTTCTATACATTTGGCTGGGTTATTGTAAAATGACTTCATGTTCCTGCTAGGTGGTGAGGTACAAGAGTCAGAGATATACCTTTTTATTGTGACACAGCGATACAAAGTGGATCTGGACCGAACCCGATCATACTACATTCCTAAAATTCCGTTTGAAGTCAAGGTAAGCTTGTCTATTGTAAGGCTGATTGATTGATCGTAGTGAAATACTATCTGTAAAGTCGTCTCTTTTATCAGGTCGTGGTGCAAACTCCAAATGGTCTGCCAGCTAAAGGTGTTCCGGTGAAAATAAGTGTATCCCAAACCAATGAGAAATCTATAAGCATAATTACAGATGATGGAGGAGTAGCGTATTCTGCTTTTAATGTTGAACAATCACCTCAATCTATTTCTGCTGAGGTGAGTATTATGTCATTTTGTCACAGACACACCGTGAATCTGCTTTCTTTGTATTTAGGTATAATTTTAGTAAGGTTCATATTCAGATTAACGTTATGTTTTTTGGTCAGTTTAATGTAGTCGTACTTATTGAAATTCATGGTTGTGAGAGTGTGTATGTTTATGTGGCCATGTCTGACAGGCAATCGTCGATGGGTTTAAGTCAACAAAAGATGTGGCCATTGCCTCTTCCTCAAGCAATGACTTCTTGGTTATCAGCGTGAGTAGTAGGGTTTTGGCACCAGAAGAGCAGATGAGTGTTAAGTTTAACATTGTCAATGGCCAAGCAAAAGATGGAAACATTTACTACTTGGTAAGTAGAGTTAATTACAATGGAAAATAAAAAGGAGTAAAGAAAAATGGCAAATACCGATATGAAGTTTTAAAATATATTTTATGTATAATATGTTATTATTAATATTAACATATTTTAATTGTACTATAAAATATTAGCTAACATTTTAAAATGTTAAAGTGGACCATAAGGCTATACATTTATCCACAGGAATTGAAATTCGTTTTGTTTTAACTGTCATTATTTACATATTACAAACATAAGTGTATAATGTTTGTAATTTCTTTAGCTTGTGCTATTATAATAGATGATACTTTTATATGCTGTGTTACATACAGCGATGAGATCATGCATACAATGGATTCAAATTCTGATGATCAACTATGATTTCAGTGTAAATCTGAGACCAAACGTGATATTCATCCACTTCATTTGAAATTGGTTACTCCTTTCTGCATTCATTTAATAATAGAATAACCATCATTTGTAATCTTTTACAATCAAAGTACAACTCATGTCCTTACATTTCCTAAATTTGCATTATTTAGCAGATGCTCTTCTCCAGAGTATCCAGAGCGACTTACATTTGATTTAAGAGAGCAGTTGAGGGTTAAGGGCCTTGCTCAGGGGTCCAGCAGTGGGAGCTTGGTGCATCCAGCAGTCCAACACTTTAACTTGTTCTTGATGTTTGCTCTGCTCAGATCCTCAGCAAAGGTGCACTTATGAAGTCAGGTTTGGTTAAAATCGGAGTTACAGCATCCATCAGCTTTATCCTAACCTTTGACTTGATTCCATCCTTCCGCCTCATTGGATATTATTATAACACAAATGGTGAAATTATTGCAGACTCCATCTGGGTAGATGTAAAGGATGTGTGTGAGGGAAAGGTATGTTCCACTTCAGTGACTGTATTTTTTCATACCGTTAATGGTCATTGTGTTTCCAAATATAGGATTTTACAAATATAGGATTTTACAAATATAGTATTTTACAAATATAGGATTTTCGCAGCAACTCGATGTATAACCTTGATGTAGTTGTGGATGTGAATGTAGTTTTTTTCTTAATGCCGTTTATTGAGCTAGTTTTTAACTCTGTTCATGGGTCTTGTATAGGTTGTGGTAACAGACAAGCGAGTCAATAATATCAATTACAAACCAACAGACATCGTTGAACTTATCATTGATGTGAATGACCAGCAAAATGCAAAAGTGGCTTTACTGGCTGTGGACAAAGCCATATATGCCCTGAATACCCAAAACAAACTCACACCAAAACAGGTATAAAATGCATAATAAATATTCTTATAACATACACTTTACAGCCAACTGTTTGTGGACACCTTACCAGCACATACACACAACTGTACCTTCCCCAAACAGTTGCCAAAATATTTGAAGCACACAGTTGTCTAGAATATATTTGTAATAATGACATTACTTAGCTGGACCTAAAAAAACCACAAACACTGTTCCAGCATGGCAATGTCGCTCCATGTGCACAAACAACCTGAGCTGCATGAAGACATGGTGTGGTTACGGTTGGAGTGGAAAAACATCTGCACAAAACACCAAATGCCACGAGACCCCCTCACCAGACCATACTGTCTGATCCCACGAATACTTTTATGGCTGAATAAGCAAATCCCCACAGCCACACTCCAAAACCATGAAAATCATTTCCAGCAGTGTGGATGTTATTATAAGCGTAAGAGTCAGAGCAAACCGGAAGAGGATGTTAAAAAGCACATACAGATGTGATGGTCAGGTGTCCTAATTCCTGTGGCTTTATAGTGTATTCACTATATGTGCAATGTGCAATTTTTAAGATAATATCCTTATTTTTGTTCTGTGTTGCTAGAATTTTGTCTTACACTTTAATAATTAACCTGATATATGGTTATTGATATTGTTTTTACCTATTTTTAATATACCGGTAAGTTTGCAGGAAATTTTGCTAATTAAACTTTTGTTTGTAAAAAGAATCAACATTTTCTGCTATCTCTATAGAATTAGAACAATTACAGCTTGCTGTTATAAAAACAAAAAAAACAAAACAGCAGCAGCAAGTTGAATACTCTTATATTTGGTATATTGTAATCTTAAACCTACATTAAATAGGACTATAATGATGATATTTCTGCCTGCCAAGGTCTTTTTTTTTAATGAGCTACCCTGGAATTCAAGATCTAAAGCCAGCTTACCTTTTTTATTTAGATGCACGTTATCAATATAATTACCCATTGTATCATGTTAGTCATTTCATTTAACCCATCGACTAGCTATCTCTTAATCCTCACGCAACATTTTCACTCACCACCAACATTAGCAAAGGGAAAGCATATTTTCTTGATCCCACATCATCAATCCAGTCTCTGTATTCCCTCACTGTACAATCTACATGCACGAGCTCACAGATATCTGCAGATGGATAATATGGATCTGGTTGACAGGGAAAGTGAGTAATGATGTTTTCCCACCCAAAGAGCAGCGTTTGCTCCATCGACTCCTGGCTATAAAGGGCTGTGACATCTCAGAGATCAAATTTGCAATTACAAGTCAAATAGAAAAGAAAAGCAACCCTTTTTGGTTGGTCAACACTTGTTTTAATGCGATACGAGCGCATCCTGCTGTCTGAGCACATGAACGCTGTTTTGTTTATGCAGTGCTAAACTATCTGTTATTCGGTGCAGGTTTTCTCCTCAATGCAGTCGTATGATCTGGGATGTTCGTACGGTGGTGGTAGGGACCCTGCTGCAGTATTTAACGATGCCGGATTGTCTTTCATCTCTCACTCTCAAACCGTCATGTCACAGATGAGGAGAGGTATAAAGGAGTAATATAGGGATAAGCCTTTATAACTTCGATAGTCGTTTTTTATTTTCTTAGCACTTTTTATAAATGAAATGTATGTGCTTGAAATGTTCCTAACCAATTTGTCCTATTTGGTATGTAGGATTTGGCTGTGAATCGGGTTTCAGGCGACAGAGACGCTCCATCGACCTCCAGAAAGAATTGGCCAGTAAAGGTACTACACAACCCCGTATTAATATAGTGCAGATGTTTCAGGTGGATTTCCATGCTGCGAATCTATTGTTCTACAACATGCCAAAAGTGGATGAGATCTACTGGATTTAGTTCTAGTAACTTGGAAAAACATACCATGCTATGCTTTTCTAATCTACCACGGTTCAGTTTCATGCTTTCTGTTTTTGGCTGACGGTAGTAGAGACTGACATGGTTTCCTGATGTTCTGATGTTTTCTGCTTTACATAATAGTTATATGTTAATGTAGCCTTTCTGTCAGCTTTATCCAGTATGGCCGTCGTCTTTTACCTTTCTTATCAATAAGAAATTTCCATCCACTGTTGCTCACTAAACTTAGTTTATTGCTGTTGTGCATGAAAATCCCAGAAAATCAGATCAGGGTTAATCGAAATTCTCAAACCAGCTTCTCTGGCACCAACATTCATGCCTCATTAGTGTGTCAGCAAGCTGCCATCTTCATTACACGCTCAACATATCTACATTTTCTTTCTACTTTTTCCTCTTTTAAAGAAACCGAGTATCAAGATGCAGCATTGCAGAAGTGCTGCCGTCATGGCCTAACACTGCTCCCGATGAAGCTGAGCTGTGAGGAAAGAAAGAACAGATTGGATTCAACTAATGAATGTGTGGAGGCTTTCTTGAAATGCTGCAACTTTGCCACCCAGCTGAGGGAGAAGAAGAGGCAGGAGGAACTGAGGAGTAGTTACGGCAGAAGTAAGTGTATTGCTAACAGTCTGGTACTAGTTAATGCCCATGTCATAATGCAGGTGTTGGTGCAGATCAGAGTAGAATAATCCAAATCAACAACAATAATAAGATGAATAAGCCAAATCTTCAAACACACTCTTAGCAATATGGGTAGAAGTAGCTTAGTGGTGAAGTTGTTGGACTGTTGATCAACAGATCATGGGTTTAATTCCCATCGCCCCTGTTCTGACACAAATGAATTAAATGGGATTGAACTAACACTAGACTGGCATGATGGCAGAGTGATTAGCCCTTCTGCCTCACAGCAAGAAGGTCATAGGATCATGGGGTTGATACCCACCCAGGGTCTTTCTGGGTGGAGTTTTCATGTTCTCACTGTGCTTGAGTGGGTTTTCCTGGGGTATTCTGGTTTCCTCCCACCTCCAAACACATGTGATTGGCCATAGGTGAATTGGCTACTCAAAATTGTCCATAGGAGTGAATGTGAATGGTTGTCTTTCTGTAAGTGTTAGCCCTGCGATTGACTGGCGATTGTCCATGATGTCACATCTCTAAGTTAGCCGCGACTGATGAAATAATACAAAAACTATAATACTTTTCCTATTAGAAAATGTTCATTTTTGATGTAGCACTAATTATTTTACAACCAAGCATCTCGGTCAGTGATCAGAAGGTCAGGGTTCAAGCCTCGCACCAGGCAATCTACCATCATTGGGTCCTTGAGCAAGGTCCTTAATCTCAGTTGCTCCAGGGTCGCCGGACGTTCTGGCTGACCCTGCGCTCGGACCCCAGCCTAAAAATTCATAAGCTGGTATATGCGGAATAAAAACTGTTATTATATAATATTATTCACAATGCATGTATGTGATAAATAAGATATGAATTAGAATTTTATTGTAATGTAACTTTATATAAAGATGCTCATAATGATTTAACTGTGGTTTACTCCCCTCTCACTACCTCCAATCTCAAACAACCAACCAGCTGTTGATGTCAGCGAAATCGAAAGCTTTTTCAACAGCGATGTCCAGTACATTCGCCACAGTTTTCCTCCAAGCTTTGCATTCGAGGTTGTACCCGTGGATCGCCAAGCTATGTATGTAAACTAACACGCAATAAGTTCAAAAGTTAAATGATTTCTGTTGCTACATTATTTTACTGTGGTCGAATGTTTGTTTTAGAAAACGGATCATTCTTCCTGATTCCATCAGTACCTGGGAAATACAGGCTGTTAGTTTATCTCCCTCACATGGTAACCCTATTGTTTCTCTACTATTTAAACCAGTGCTGAATTGTCTTTGAATATATTCATTATCATTACCCTGACTTATCACTTTCAGGTTTTTGTGTGGCCAAACCTCTTGACATATTGGCATTTAAGGAGCTCTTTATGTCATTGCGACTTCCTTACTCTGTCAAGAAGAATGAGCAAATGTCCATTGTTGTGGTCATCTACAATTATGGCAAGAATATAAAAGAGGTGTGTTAAAGAACAAACACTAGAACAGTTCTAATTTTGCTTGTTTGGGAGTTCTAAACTGTAAATAGCCGGACTCCATTATTAAAATGTATTTAATTTCTTTGACTAATTGTCATGACACATTTTGGATTTTGAACTCAAGATTATTTGCTTTAAAAGATAAAGTGATTAAAATATTCCAGCGTCCTCACTAATTGGGAGTTGAAACAAGTTGATTTTACTCGTGTTTTAGAGTTAGCAGGTGAGCATATTTTTTATTCGTTTATTTTTACAGTAAGATTTTAGTGCTTTAAAATTAAAATTAAAATGACGCATCACTTTGAGTTTATTAACAAATTGCACCTTGAATTGATCTATCAAGCAATTTATTGAAATAGTGTTTTAGATTAAGAAGCAGTCTAAATAATTTAGAGTTAGTCTCACACTTACTCAAATAATGACCTTCCACTAGATTGTGGAGCATCGCTGTGTGTGCGTTTGGGTAAGAGACACTTATAAGGTGTCGACAAACGTTTGCTCATATGGTGTAGCTCAATATGAACTACTGCAGAAATACCCAGCATCCAATAACACAACCTAACCCAATTACAATTTCCAAGAACCGAATGATCTAATCACACAT
>JAOUQX010000036.1:18600987-18613111 GCA_028566295.1 Liobagrus marginatus
GCAAGAACCAATGCTTTAGACGCTGCGTCGAAAAATGTGATATGACCATAGTTGCAAATCTATATTATGTATTTATCAACAGCTTGTGGTTTTACCGGTAATTGATCACCCTTAAAATACATTAACATACTGCTGAGGGAGGAAAGTCATCGGTCTTTTTACACAGAGCATTAATCTAGATTCATTAGTAGATATAAACTGTAGGTTTTTGCTTGTTTTATTTTCTATTATAGAGATACTTATTACCGTATTTTACGTACTATAAGACGCACTTTTGTCTCCAAAAAAATTGCCTCTAAAATTCAGGCGCGTCTTAAACTCGAAATTAATATAAAAATGTAGAGCGTTTGATTTAAAAATCCCGCCAGTCTTAAAAATGGCCATTATTCGATGCCGCGGGGAACCTATCTCTATCTGGCAACATTGGATTCAACTTGCAGCAGCAGTGTGACGAACATGAGTGCGGGGATTCACAAGCTTGCTAGCACTGTCTCCCGCCCTGCCCCGAAGAAGAAAGCCCAGATGACGTTTTTCAAGGATTTTAACGGTCAGCTTGGTTTTATAAACTAAGAATTTTTTTTAGCCTGTCTTTGCAGTCTAATAATAGAAATGGTAAAAATGTTTTTTTTTAATTGCTTAAAAATTAAGGTGCGTCTTATAGTCCGTAAAATACGGTACATGTCCAATACACACAACAGTACGTATGTGAAATTTCAGTGAAGATTTTTTTTCTGAGTTATTATAGAATCACTAAGCGCCATTCTTTGAGTAATGTTCATGTTATTATACTGCATTAAGGCTAGGTAAAAATAGCACAATGAGATATAACAAATATAATAGTAACCATTTACTGTGCAACTCATACAGTTTGTGCAAATCATACATCTTTGTTTGGAAGTTTCTTTTATGGCCTGTAGTTTCGCGTTCTATTGCTCAAGTCGCTTAAAAACTGCAGCGTCAAGAAGTTAGTAATTGATGCCGGAGTTCTTTGTGGCCTGGCAGATGATTTTTGTGGAATCACGGCTGATCTTTTCCAAGAAGTACAAGCTTCAGCTTCTAGGTCGGCAAACGAATTTGATCGTAGCTGACACAACACTCAAGAAAAAAAATACACATCGAACCAGAAATCTTTCCAGTATAAATAAGAAAAAGCAAAAAAAAAATTGCCATGTTAGTTCAGTAACAGCAAGAGGTTTAATCAACAGATAATCACGCTTGATATTCAGCATGGCATTTCCGTGCTGTGGGAATCGCTACAGGAAACACATGACTTCTCCTTCTCACTCATAAGATAGCCATCAAGCTAAAAGAAACAAAAAAACAAAACACATCATCTGATAAGCCTATTTTTGTAATGTTTTTTTTTTTTTTTTTTTTTACAAAAACTTGATTAGGACTGCAGCTGGCAACCACACGCTGTTTATCCAAGTCTATTTTCATAATCAATTAGATATCAGGGACTGATATGATAATGTAGTTTGCTTTAACTGATTTCTATAAAAATGAATACAGTAATTAAAACAATTTAAAAAAACCTAATCAACAGTGCTTTTTTTGTCATCATTTGACTACAACATAAAACAGCAATCCGTATAATACAGCCTTTAGCATCCAGGATTGTCCTGAAGGATAGCCTCAGTGAGAGGAAATGAACCACTCTCTATGATAACAAACCCTGCTAGGAAAGGTCTGCAGGTTAACCCACAGGAGACCCTACAGTGTGACAGCTAGAGTCTGGCTTGTAGACAATCACATGACCCACCGCAGGGAAATAAGGTTAAATATACACTCGGCTCCTTCACAGTGAGGTTTTGCAACCACTAAATCAGAGAGATTGTGGCATGCCAGATTATTGGGAGTTTTAAGAAAACACATCTTCTCCAAATTAACCATAAAACAGTATATGCTATAATTAAGACACAGTAACCTTTAACCAGTAGATAATCCTGAGTTAATAAGGCAGAGTTGTTTAATCAAGTTTAGAACAAAATTAACATTTTACATTGACAATTACGTGGCTTACAGTAGTTACGTGGTTAATATTGTGTAATTAACATTCGTTTTGTGCGTCATTCATGTTTTTCCATTCAATCGGAATAATTGCACTCTTTACTGCTTTAGTAGCTTGTTTTGCAAATATGCCAAATGAAACATAGATTAAGTATCACATAGTAAAGTGTACAATTTTAAATGACCATAAGGATGCAGCCATAAGGCTGACAAGTCTGTGCCCATTATATATAGCGTATATACCTGTTCATGGCTTACAGCAGTAGAACCTCACATGGTTTTCTTCTGTTGTATCCAACCAACCACAAGGTTTGATCGGTTGTGTGTATGCTCAGCAAAATTGCAATGAGTGTTTTCTTGAATTACCATTGCCTTCCTGTCAGCTGGAACCAGTCTGTACATTGTCCTTTGACCTCCCATCAGCAAGACGTTTTTGTCTGTAGAACTGCCACTCGTTGGATGTTTTATTTTTTTTGTACAACTCTGTCTAAAATCTAGAGACCATTGTGTGTAAATATCTCTGGAGACCAGCAGTTTCTGGAATAACTAAACCAGTCCTTCTGGGACCAACAACCAGGGGTCACAGACACATTTTACTCATTCTGTTATGTTTGTTTATGTGTTGACGTGTGTGTCATAATTTTTCAAGTGTACTGATATTTATTATAATAAATAATATATATAAATAATTTATAATATTTCAGCTACAAAAGACAAACTGTGGATGGAAACCTGTGAGAATCACTTGAAAACAGGGTCTAGAGAATATATATATATATATACATATATAAATACATAAAATGGGATAAATTTTACAGATTTAATTCACCAAAAATAAACTTCATATATCAATGTTCTATGGGTTTGTGTATTTCATAAAACAAGTCGGTTTAAAGGCCTGGAAGTCAGTGTTCTCGGCTAAAATCTCACACTGCTTTAAATCCCAGCAAGGTGGGTCTTTAATAACAAGTTCATAATATCAGAGTAAGAGCTAACTGTAGGGGAAACGTGAAACACCATTGAAATGCACTACATGCCCCCCAGCCTCCTCCCAACCTCATTTTCTCCTAATGACATACACGTCCTATTGCAGAGATTTTAGGGTTGAAGAATGGAGGCAGATGTCCTTGTAGGGGGTAACCACTCCAGCCCCCTTTGGAGTTCACATAATTTCGTTTGCTCAGCAAAATCTCGCATATCTGGGATAAAAGTCAAAGTTCGAAATAAATCTGTGCTTTCATGGCTTGTTAGAGGGTTTTATCCTGTAAAATGGAACCATATCTTCATGCTAATTCGTTTCACTGAAAGCTCTGTTAAGTATGCGGTAGAATCTTTTGACAGTCGATTGACCCGATGGTACCATGTGTAGCATGGTGCACCTTTTTAATTCACGCCATGTAGATCAACTACCATTTGTCAGTCTGACTTTCTAAATGTCCTGGAGTTTAAACACAGATTGGTGCTGTAGTGCGTCTGCTCTTAAAGTTGAGTAAAGAATAATAAATGGTCCGCTATACGGATTGCTGTAACTGAAGCTAGATTTATTCATAAATGTCATTTATGAACTGCGCTTGCATTATACCTACAGTAAATAAAAAGCACCTAGCTTTCTGATGAATGTTTTTAATCATGTCTTTATTTGTGTTTTAAGGGTGCTGTGAGCTGTCTGTGGACACCTCGGCAGGATACTCACACAAGGGTGCCCTCCTCAAACTCCCGAAATTTGGATGCATACAGTTGTCTAGGATGTCTCCCTATGTTGTAGCATTAATAGCCCTAAACACCGTTACAGCATGTGCACACCTCATGAAGACCTGGTGTGTTATGTTTGTGCCCTGACCTCAACCCCTATGAACACAGTCGGAATGAACTGGAAGTGGTAGTTCAGTGGTTAAGGTGTTGGACTGCTGATCTGAAGACTGGGGCTCGATTCCCAGCACTGCCAAGCTACCTGCTGGGCCCCTGAGCAAGGCCCTTAACCCTCAACTGCTCTGGTGTAGTTCTAAGTCGCAATGGAAGCCGGCGTCTGCCAAATGCTGTAAATGTAAACTGGAACACAGACGACACCCCAGAGTTCCTCACCTGGCATAAGTGTCTGATCTCATTAATAACATTGTGACTGAATGAGCAAACCCCTACAGCCATATAAAACACATATGTTGATGTGCGATTGATAGGTATTCTAATACTTTTGTCCTTATTGTGTACATGTGTAAAAAACACAAGTGAGATGGAATACTTTCTCAATCATTGGATGCCTTTAGCATTACCAATAACCAAACGTAAAAGCTCAAATAGTTATTAACCTCCATTAGCTCAAAGAGGCTTTGTGTATAAGGCAATGATATGAAAACATAGATTCCATTGTGTTCCAGTGGCTAAGGGTCCTGTACACTCGCTAATGTGGCTAGTGTTCAAATAACAGACAGGCAAAAAAACCCAGCAAATAAAGAGTTAACTCACAATGCTGGATAAAATGGTTGAGTTGCATCATTAAAGGTATCGGGCATAAAACCGATGCCAATTCAAATATGTGGATCAGATGATCGCAAACAGAAAGCAGACACCAAACAACGCAAACTCTACATGGTAGATTAAATCGATTGCGTTGTCTTGTCATATTTCCCGTAGGGTGCCCTGGGGAACGAATTGTGTGCCGTTTTTAAAATACCATACCTAGATTTCATGTCTTGAATGTGTAATTTTGCATCTTGTTGCCCCAGGATGGTGATTTTATTACATTTTGTTTGATTTATAATGTTCCAATATAAATGTGTACTGATGGAGGCAGTTACTGTTTTATATAAATATAATATAATAAGTGGCTTTTAATAAAATCGAAACAATCACAGCAATAAGAAGGAAGAGCAAAACGTTTTGTTTTGTTTTTTTCATTCTGTTCTGCTACTAATATAGATTGGTAAGTTCTCTGATCATACTTTTGGTTTATATGAAACCAACACTGGTGATGATTTGTTCTCATAACGGCATGACTGTCTGACCACCACGGATAACACAGGTGCACAAAAGCCGAGGCCCACCCAAACACATATTACACCACCAACAAAACCACCGTCACGTCTGGTTCAGACGCTTACTGGAAACTCGTCATAGCCAGACGCTTCACAGAGGGTGCAGTTAAAAAAAAAACTTTGCCCATAGAGATGGCATGTTGTGTGTTCTATGTTCTGAGAAAGGCGGCTACTCGGTGATCTCATGTGGGCTGTTAGCAATAATTATCATTGAATAGTGGAATATGATGGCAGTACACTGCATTTTTTCTACATTGGATTGCAGAACTCCATACTCAGAACGCCCTAAACATCGTTCTACTACAGATACACACCCTTGTGTTTTCTCTGGCTCTTTCTGAACCGAGTTCAAGCAATGTCCATATGCTAACCGCATAGATCAAAATGATTAATGACAAATTGGGTTAGGCTGCACACTGTATTGATTTAGTCGGCCTAAGGAATACGTTGTCTTTTACAAAACGATCTGACATGCTGCAAATAATCGAGGTCAATTATGTCTTGTGGTTCTTAACTTAAGAAAGCATTTCTATCGACCATCAGTAGTTTCATAATACAAATTGTGTTGTGAATAATCATAAATGCTGCCAGACCGTATAAGCTATATATGCAACTTTAGACTATGCCTAATTACATCCATCCATCCCTCCATCCATCCATCCATCCATCCATCCCTCCATCCATCCATCCCACAATCCATCCATCCATCCTTCCCTCCATCCCACCATCCATCCATCCATCCTTCCCTCCATCCCTCCATCCATCCATCCATCCCTCCATCCATTTTGTGCACATTACCTTACACAGGGTCACAAACAGCCTGATCACAGTATACTTGGGGCATGAGATGGGGGACAACTTGTACAGGGTGTGACTAATTACAGTCTTCGGTTATTACAGAATAAGCCAGTGATGCATGAGAAAGAGTGCCACAGCTGCTAACAGGGTGTTCCACTTACTAACTGAGGTCATGATTAGGGGAAATGCGTCAGCACACAGGTAATCCCAAACAGCTCAGAGGTAAGTGTGTAGGAACCCCTGAAGAACTTCAATCACCAGGCAGTTCTAATTTTCAAACCTTCATTGTTGTAATAGTTAAAAACAGAAACTCTCTCTCCAAGGGCCGCAGGGCTTCTGGCAAGATCATGGTACGATTGTTCCTTATTCTCTCCCACGTTTGATCACCTGGCTTTTGAACATTTTGTAAAATACTGCTTATGCTGTAACGCACTTAGAGAAAGGCACGTCCTGCACACATAAGCTTACAGTTGCACAACATTTGAATTTAAATTTCCTGCATTTGGCAGATTATTTTTATCCAGAGCTACGTACAAAAGTGCTTTGAATTCACCACCACTGAATACATCGATACTGGTTTGCTAGGTCACAGTCTAAAATCATGTAACATACAAAGTTTTTCCATAGAAACAAATCAAAACATGTATATCTATAGAGGTCTATAGAGATCATAGGAACATGGTGGTGCTGCTGTGATTAATAGGAAAGTGTGTTTTCTCCATTGGCTTCATGGCCATTTTGGTGGCATCATTAGGATTCACTCAAAAACTTCCAATGATCCTACAAATTCAGAAGTCAACTGGTAGACGTTTGCCTGTTTCCGTACAGGTTTCTTGGTGTCCATGTAAGTCTATGCAGTGGTTCCTTGACTTAGGAGTTTAATTCGTTTCGTGACGGAGCATGTAAATCAAATTACTCATGTCAAATCAGTTTTCCCTATTGAAATGAATTGAAATACTATTCATCCGTTCCAGAAGAACCCAACAAAATACATCGCCATTTTTTGTCACATGCTTTTAAATAAGAAAAAATCTGCTACATTATAGCCTCAGTCACGGTATCTCTTGCAAGCTGCTTCACCGTTAACCACACCACACTATCAGGGTGACACTATCCCTGAACCAGAACTCCATCACATGACACACACATACACACAACAGGGCCCTCTTTTTTTGCTTTTGTTTTTGCTTTCTTGCTCTTTTTGCTTTCGCACACACATCGGCACAGGACTCTCTCTTGGACTTTCTTTTGCACACACATATGCACAAAATTGCACAGAATGTATTTATATTATAGCACATATACATATTGCATATAGATGTACATTTGTAATTACTGTACTTAAGGTAAATAGTTAAAGTTAAAGTTGAGTTTATTGGTCACATGGACATCATACAGTACAACATACAGTGAAATTCTTTGATTCTGCATATCCCAGCATACAAATTTTAACGCTGGGGTCAGACAGAACAAACGGTGCCCCTGGAGCAGGTGAGGTTAAGGGCCTTGCCCAAGCACCCAATGATTGTCGCTTGCCTGGTGTGGGGCTTGAACCCCCAACCCTCTGATCACTGACCCAGAGACTTATACCGCTGAGCCACCACCACCCTAAAGCCACCACCACCACCCTAAAGCCACCACCACCACCCTAAAGCCACCACCACCCAAAAGCCACCATAAATAGCCACCTTAAATAGTATTTATATGCAGCCGACCCCCTGTACACTTTCTTTCTCTCTCTCGCCCTCACTCATATTTACAGCAAACTTTCGGCCTGGCGTCAAAGCATTTCACTGTATGTTGTACTATGTATGATGTACATGTGACAAATAAACTTTGAACTTGAACTTGAACCATCGGTAGCTTCTCCATATTTTCATGGATAGAAGTCCGCTGTTTAGAAATGATTCAGTACATTATGCAGTACAAGCGTAGCACTTCTACGATCTGCTTCAGTATGGTGTACTACACTCACACCTCAGTCATATTTTTCCATCATTTCCTTCTTTAATTCAATGAACATTATCCGCTTTTTCTTCTTAGCACTGTCCTTCGCACTCACTTTCTTCAGACCCATGGTTTGAAAAAAAAAGTTATGCAAAATAACTTCAAGCACAAATGCGAGCACAACACTGATGATTCCACTGCGCGCTAACCGCTTAAAGTGAACGAGTGAGACACAGGATGCTGGCCGGATGTTGTGACGTTCGCTGCGCTAACTAGCGGTATGGTATCTGGAGCTGACTCATAACCTGAATTTTAGCACTCAGCTCAAAGCAAAATATCGGCTGAGAGAAGGCTCGTAAATCAAAAAACTCGCTAGTTGGGACACTCGTAAGTCAAGGTACCACTGTACTCGATATTGACTTTATAATGAACACAATTACATTCAGCCAATCAGGAAATTCCGGTAATGTTCACATCACACATAATGGAGAAAAATCATTTGTGTGAAATGGATGATCTCCTGGAATTTATACACGGCTGAGAGAGGTGTTAAAAAGAAACTTTTTTTGCAGGTGGAAGCACATTGTTGAAACAGAAGGACAGCTGACCCAACCAATGTATTTCCATTTGTCCATTATTATCCAGTTAGCGCGAGTCTGTGCCCATGATTCCTGTTCTTGGCTGACAAGAGTGGAACTTTATTTCGTCTTCTGCTGTTATAAGTATATACCGTATATCAAACAAACTTGAACATATACTGTCTGAAAGTCACACATTTATCATTCGGTTTGCCTTTTTTATTTCCCCCCTGACAATCGTAAGGAAATGGTTATCCTTTTTACAATATCAACCTCAGTACGGCTTTCCATGTCAGTGGATCCCCTCCAGAAGTGTATTTATGAGGTGATTAGGAGCAGACTACATGAGACGTGTTGTGCTTTCAATAGCAACATAAGAGCCTTTTCATAAAGAAACCATGCAAATTACTACCACAACACTATCTACAGACCAGTCGCTCTGCTGCAGGATATGCTTGGCAGTATATGATTGTGTAATTGGCTAAAACAATGGCTCCATTCTTTGTGTTATGGCATAATAAGCAATGCACCCAGATGTTCCCAGGATGTATGAGAATCAGTTTGGTTTTCGAATGTGTTCCCCATTTCCACAGGTTCGGGAAATGACACAATGCAGACGCCACTGGGTATAAAAGCTAATCCTACTTGCCCCCACTGACGACCATCAAGTCGATTGGCTCCTTTGATGACCAATATGTGATCTAGGCAAATCGTGGCGTTTCTACCACATGCTATGACTAGCCCGAAGGGCATATACGTTGAGTGATAAGCAATTTATCCTTCTTATTTCTATTGTCTACATTAATATACAATTGTTCCAGTGCCCCCCAACAATTCTTGCTTTCCCCATTGCTCCTTTGCCCTCAAAACCATTAGATCAATCAGACCGAAGAAAAAAAAAAAAAAAAAAGTCTAATTTACAGCGGTCCAGCTTGCAGTCAGGAAGTGATTGTCAACGACAGGAAAACAGAAGGAGCTTTCTTTTCACAGTTTGAATCTACACTCAAGACATGCCTGTATATCAGAGCGTAAACGTTTCCAGCTGGCCTGAGGTGGCATGCACTTGGATATGATGCCTATACACTAACACACACACACACGACAAAATGGGCCTTAAAGGAACATTTTCTTTTTTCTTTTTTTTTTTTTCTCGAATCTGTGTTGTAATTACTGTAGGGATGTAGCAATTTTAAAGATGATTTTACTGAATAAAGAAAGTAGCTCACAAGATCAAGAACATCACGGTGGGCAGAAAGGAGCAAGTTTCCTTCGACTGTAAAGTCAAAATAATCAAATTTGTTTAAAAGTTTTGAAGGTTTACAAGCTCTACTCCTTCAAATATGGGTTTATATGGGTTTACAAATTATTGTCAGTATCACACTAAGCACCCACTTTACAAATCTGCATCAACGAAGAAAACAAACTAGAGACAAGACTGAAATGATTCACTGACCTGACCCTGTGCAGATTCATCTGTCTTAATCATGTTCTTGACCCTCACACTGTCTCCATTCTGGTTGTCCTCTGGACCTACAGCAGGCTAAAAACAGAAAACAGATAGCTGCTTATACTTAGGTAGACCACAATGACTAACATGTTGGAACAATTTTCTTATCTTTCATTCTTCAATTCTTCATTCATCAAAAAAAAAAATGTTCCATACATTTTTATTTCCTACAGTTGTCGAAGTGTTAATGGAAGAGGATTCGGCACAACAAAGAAAGTCAATAATTAAAAAGGCATTAATCAATACTGTCACTTAGTAGTAACCTTTCATACGCCCAGTACACACTGTGCATCAGTAAACTTCAGCTTGCATTACACTACAGTTAAATAGGGATGTGGTGGCTCAATGGTCAGTGATCAGAGGGTCGGGGGTTGAAGCCTCGCACCAGGCAAGCTACGATCATTGGGTCCTTGAACAAGGCCCTTAACCTCACTTGCTCCAGGGGCGCCGTTCGTTTTGGCTGACTCCAGCGTTCAAATTCATATGCTGGGATATGCGGAATAAAAACATTTCACTGCGTGTACGTGATAAATAGGATCTGAAAATGAAATAAATAAATAAATAAATGTTTCACTTCCCTGTGCAACTGTCGTTTTTCTAGCATGAATATATTCTAATTAGGCAAGGGTTTATTATTGTTCTGCCAAACCGGCTTGCTTTGCTGTTAGCTATCCTTTCAGTTGGCTTGAGGAGGTGAATTGTGGTTGATGCTTCGAGCCTGGATACCTAACATGGCTTTCTATATTGTGGATCAAATGAGCCTTTAAAAAACAAACAACCATTTACAGCATGTAACAGACTCACTTATCCAACGCCCTTAACCCTTAACTGCTCAGTTGGAAAAATGGAAGTCGCTCTACATTTATCCAACTGAGCAATTAAGGATTAAGGGCCTTGCTTTGGGGCCCAGCAGTGGTAGCTTGGCGGTGCTGGGAATCAAACCGCGATCTTCAGATAAGCAGTCCAACACCTTAACCACTCTCCACTCCAAACCTCTTCACTTACCTTTAAATAGTATGTGGGTCTTGAACCCAGCTGTAAAAAAAAAAAAGCATCGGTTTAATGCAACACGTGGCATTTATGAAAAGTATAATGATCCTTTTAGCTCAAGAGCATGGAGGCGAGAGTCTTTCCTGGAGTTCCCCACAGCTCTTGGTCTACACCACTACACATCGGTGTAGGAGATTGTCAGATTTAAATCCCTCAGAAAGAGCTTTACTCCAAACTGTTTAACATTTTGATGTCGTTTTGCACCTAGAGGTTTACACACTCTCACGTTACATTACAAACACCAGCACTCTAGGCAGAGCAGACCTTAGGAGGGCCAAAGATTATGGAGGTGACAGGAAATAGAGTGGGTGTTCTTTTAGTTAATGTCGTCAATGATTCCCTTGTGCCTTTCGAGGTGGAGTTGTTTTTGTCACAACCAGGATTTGTCATAGATGGGAGGAAGAGTAAACCGTGTGCTCAGAGTTCGGTCATCGATGCTATGTCAATGCTAAAACAACATCAATATGAAGACAAAATGTTAGTACTGTCTGTAGACGTTGACTTTCCTCCGCACCGGTAGCTTAGCTCTTAGCTTTGGGTCACAAACAAACAGGCTTAATTATAATTTGCCTAGTCTAATTCGTTGAAATCCTAATCTTTAATTGAGTGTTTTGGGTTTTTTTTTTCTCCTGGCAAGACAAATCAGCATGTATCTGGCAGCGTGTTCTAATTAAATGTCAAGTAAGTCTGATTCCAGATCACTGGGGATGAAGGGGAGGTTTGAGGGAACTCTCTGCTGCACTAAACATGACCTCTCACACAGGACTGATGCAACAGGAACTATAGCTCGCTTTGGGGACTGGGTCAAGTGACGTACTGTTTCATGTTGCTGAATTCATTATGGACTACATGGCACTAAGATTTCGGCTCAGCTCTAAAACTCAGTCCTGCACACCAAGAACTATAAGTGATGTTTAATTCCGTTAAAAGATGGTAATTACTGTAACTGCAGCAACAACAATTAAGGTCTGTCCAGTGGCCTGTAAAGCATCTACTCAAAGTTTGTTTTGTTCTGCATCATGTTTCAGGACTTGAAAATGTAAAGTCAACGTCCCAACAAAAACAGACTGGCATGAAACCATGGATTGTTCATTAAGGATGTCATGCAGATTAATAAGTCTACGCCAGGGGTCTCCAACCTTTTAGAAACTGAGAGCTACTTCTTGGGTAGCGATTAATGTGAAGAGCTACCAGTTTGGTAT
>JAOUQX010000036.1:18689234-18710461 GCA_028566295.1 Liobagrus marginatus
TACACACGCACACACACACAGTATATGCTATGCTAGTGCTGGTCATTTGTATCAGGATGTCTGTATGAGGGACCCCTATTTCCATTGCTAATACTTTGCCGTTATGTGTATAACATCGCCCATGCCAGTCTTATTTAACCTCGTAAGATCCGAGCTTTGGTTTGGCCTGCATTTGATGTCCACATATGTGGATGCCAGGTTGTAAGAGGATACACTTTGTAAAACTTTACACAAAAGGCTTACCCTCTCTCCTTGCTCGCCTTTGGTACCAGGAGGACCCTGTTAAAAAAAGAGAAAAGGTAGGTAAACAGCTGTCTTGCAAACGGTAATGGAGGATTTCAAAGCGTTTGTGAACACGATGCGAGTCCCAGGTCTGATTGGGGCTGATCAAAATAGAAAGAGGCACTAGCGGCATGGAATGCCTATATGTATGCTTTGTTGTAACACAGGTCATTTTGAAAGGATTATGACTGAATCATCATGAATGCAGTCCACGGGCCGAGAGCATAAAGGAGACACGTTGTACAACTGAAGCAGAGATGGAGGATGAGCCAGAATACTAAGGATACTGAATATGACTGAAATGATTTGTTCTCAGAGTTATTTGGCGGTCTTGATAACACAAGGTTTACACATCGCTGAAACGAATAAATGTCCCAAAATGGTTGGGTCCTTCTTAGATTTGGTTCTTGTGCAGACAGGAACTAGGAAACGTGTAATTTCTGCCAAGTGTTAAAGCGTACATGTGCTTGAGTAAAGAATCCGCACGACAACGGTGCTAAAGCTGTCATCTCCTTGACAGCCCGTCTACTGGGTTCACTTGAGGGAAATCAACACCGCAAGGTTCAACTCACTATATATGACAGATGGTTCTTTTTTTTCTTTTTTTTTTAACCGCCATCTCTAAAAAAGCACTCGATGAAGCTGTTGAATACAGTAATTCAAACAGGTCACCCGGCAGGAATATGATTGGGATTGACGTTCCTTCATATCTTGCTTGCCCCTAACGTAAAAAAACAAACAAAAAAAAACTACAAACATTAGACCCTGGAGATCCATACAAGCAACAGCTGAGTTTTCATACAGTTACAGAATTTGGCAGACACCCAGCTAAGCAGTTGAGGGCCTTACTCAGGGGCCCAGCAGTGACAGCTTTGTGGTATTCAATTCCCTTGATCAGGTGATTAGAATTTAACCCTTGACCTTCTGATCAGCAGTCACACGCCTTAACCATTGAGCGACCAATTCCCAATGCAAATACAGTGCATACGTACAGTTAGAGTGCATATTATTTATGCATAAATGCCCCCACATGGGAAGAAATCTTGGATATTGAAATCATCTGGAGAAATGTATGTAAAATTGCGTTCACACACTTACACACTTAAGCTGAATACTCTCATGAGGCGACCGAACAGTTAGTGTTGTTTAACCCACTAATCTGACTGAGGTCATGACCTATTTGCTTGCAGTGCAAGTTCCGATCTTTTCTGTTCAGGGTGGTTTAAATTTCAGAGCTAAAGTCAAAGCAGTGTGTGTGTGAAGCTGGATGCAGTTGGGGGAATGATTCAGCAGTGGGACAGAATCCCAAAACACACGGTGTGATTATTTAAACGAGGTTCTGCCTTCAGCATTGGTTCTGCACTAGAGAAACCCTATTTACCGAGGCAACTGGATACGTGAGTGGTAAAATGTCACAGACCATTGTGGAAAGATTTCGCTTAGTGAATCAGCTGATAGCTGTTGTGGCTTAGACTGAAAAAAAAAAGATTATATATTATATATAATTATAAAATTATAATACATTTGTAAACAATGTTACAGTGAATGTGCATTTTCTTTATCCATATGTATAACCTAATTACTCATTAATTATTATGGGATATCAGATCCAAAATGTTGATTTCTCCAAGTGCTGCTTTACTTACAGGTTGTCCCTGATCACCCCATGGTCCTTTGGGTCCAGTGGTTCCTGGAGAGCCAGGAGCACCTGGACTGCCCTGTTGTAATCAAGATTGTATGGCCAAAGGTTAAACAAGGGTCTAATACATCTGGGTGGTTGTGAGAATATCTGGGAAGAACAAGATGCTACTTACAACAGGCCCCGGTGGGCCCGGTTGCCCCTGCGGCCCATTTTTCCCAGGCAAACCCTACAGGAATAACAATTCATCTCTGAAATGACTAGGAACGTGTCTCAGTGGTTTTGTCAAGGCAATGATTAACCAAGGCATCATACAAATCTATTCTCACATACATTCTACTCCTTTTGTACCCTTGGATATACGAAATGCAATTATGGCTTAGTAAACATGCTGAACGTTTCCAGATTTGAGACTAAATTATATATACTGTATATATATAACACTATATCATCATTTCATAATTACAACAACAGCAAAATCGAATAGCTCATCACTTCAGCGTTATAATCTTCTATCATTATGATGCAAAATGCAATAACAGTATTGACACTGCAGCTGGCAAAACTGCAAGTAATGTAATCCGCTTTTATTGGTACAAATTGAAGTGATTTTTATCTATTTCAGCTAACAACTGACAAGCAAAGTTTGCGTCTCCTTTATTTCACTCGTCGTCAGTGTGCGCATGAGGCCTCAACCAACGCCTTCTTACAGGCTGAAGCCACAGAATTAGGAATGCTAATCGATTTTCAATTCTACAGAATTTCTATACTTTAACTCTATTTCAGAAACACACTTTGCAGTAGCTATTTTATTTACATATCATTTATGTATGGTCATTTCTAGCATTTGGCGCGACTTGCGTTTATCCAACTGAGCACGTGAGGGTTCATCACCCAGCAGTGGTAGCTTGGCGGTGCTGGGAATCAAACCCCGGTCTTCAGATCAGCAGTCCATAACCACTGAGCTAACACTTCCCACATATCAGTAACAACGTGAGATATGTCAAATTTATATGTGGTATTTACTGAGTTTGTTCATGTTCCTTTTGAAGTAGCGGACAGACGTTACAAAGAAGACTATATCCTGGTTTCTTTTTAACGGTTCCTACGCAGAAGCAGGTAGTTACCCATCCAGGAACGTTAAACCACCAGCTTATCTGAGTAGTGCAGAATACTGCTGACCAACTCACATCTACAGATTAATCGCACTCGGGTTCACGCTTTCAGCATGATAATGCACCATGTCATACGGCATCGATGGTCATCGAATGGTTCGGCTAACATGATGACAATCTCCAGTCCATGGATTTTATTGAGTGATAGAAAGGGCGGGAATATGCAAAACAGTGCAATCATCCAATTTCTAACAACTGTTCAACGGAACTCATTTCCACATGCTACAAAAACAGTACACAATACATTACTGATTCAGGATTCTGTGCAATTCATGCCCAGGCAAATCCCTTACATGGTTCTTCACAGCCATTCACAGCCATTAGAGCTGGGACTGTATTACTGATAATGACCCGGGGGCATTTGCTTTAAAACGGGATGCATATTTCTGGCGAAAACCAATAAATAATTGACTTGGTGTCTGGGAGAGATTAAAGACTTTCTTTTTTATTTAATTTTTTTAACAAACAGTAATCTTTCACTTTGACAACAGAGACGCGTGTGCATCATTCAGCCAGGCTCTGTTCACTGTCACGAACGTTTTCATACAAAACTGTATGTGGAAGTGGATAAATTATCCTCTGAATGAGACAAATAAGCGGTTTATAACGAATGATAGGATTTGTTATTATTTTGATAACAGATCATGCGGATTTTTATTTGAAAAATCATTATCATAAGCATACCTATACGCTGTTGCTTATAATCAGTTGTTTTGAAATATAGGAACAACTTTTTAACCTAGCATCACTGATGCATGTATAAAGACTGTTAAGCTATTTCATTACCATGCATAACAACAACGGCTGGAAGGAATGAGATCTTTGTCCTAGTTTTATGATTTAAAATGTTTAATATAGCGTTTGTTAATGTTCTCCTGCCAGCCGTGGTGGGAAAAGATAGAAAAGTCAAACTGAAAAAAAGATATTTTTATTATTCGACAGGCTAAGGCCATCTTAAAATGCAGTGGTCAGAATCTATCTAAAGTGGTCCAAGGATGGAACAGTGATGAACCGGTGACAGGGTCGTTGGTGGCTAAGGATCATTGATGCACATTGGGGAGTGAAGGAGCCCCAACTATCAACTTACAGGACTTAAAGGATCTGCTGCTAACATCTTGCTGCCAGTTACCATATACACACCTTCAGGGATCTAATGGAATCCTTGCCTTCGACGGGTCAAAAAGGGGGCCACCACAATGTTAGGAACACAATATTAGGAAGGTGGTCATAATGTTACGCCTGATCGCTGTATATTTTAGTGCAGATATATAAGTTCAGTTTTGGTATTGGGCTATTGCATAAAAAGACAGCAGGTCAGCTCTGCTTTGCATATCCAGCTGCAGCACTACATTTACATAGTCATGATTCATGATTTGTTGTCTTAATGCAAGATGCCTGATCCATGTATAAAAATAGAGATACAGAGAAGCTTTTTGTACGCTGTACTTTGAGTGCACTTTAAATTCGTCTCTTTTTTCACGTTGTACCAGAGTTTTGTAAAAGGCTTCATTCGGCTTTAATACAGTGGGTCCCTATGTAATTTTATACACTGTGAAGAACAGATCATTTGGTGTCGATTCTGTAAACAATCCTTAATAAGAACTCTATAAATGTTGGAGAGCTCAGCAAGATTGGCAGGAACACACTGACGACAACAACAACAGGCAAATCCATGCTGAAATGATGACCTCATGAATTACAGATTATTATATTGGCCCTGGCACTGATGGAGATTATTATTATAGTTTATGGTATATAGTTTATTTTTAAAAAACTCTGAATAATATGAGGTGATGTGAAACAGTCCAAAGCTTACTACCATCTGTTTATTTGGGTATTGAGATGATCCTGATTTCTTTCTGTTCAGCATGCAAGAATTGAACCTTTATTAAATCTGATTTATTGGCCATAATAACTTAAAGAGGTTTTGGTGCAATATGAGCCATTGGGAATGGATACACTGTACTGTTTGAACGTTTCATGTGCGTAGTCATTTTCGGCAACCACATCAAGAGGCCTAGAGCATTCGTCTTGTGTACGCACAAACCCACATGGCTGAGCGTTTCCCCTTCCAAAGAGATCAAAGTAAGTTCTTCTCTCTCTCTCTCTCTCTCCCACATTGTTAAAGCTAGTCTATTTCTCTATTTGTCTTCAAGAATAAGATCATAGAGTGTCTGAGTGAGCCAGAGTGGAGTGATACATTGCTATGCAGCTCTGTGATTCAGTTTATTTAGTCATAAAATTTTGGACCATATGTTCTGTATGAGCACAAATATTAAGCGTTCTTCTTATTTTTTATTAAGCAATTTTCTTCTGCATTCTGCGAGTCTATGGTTGAAAGGTAAAAAAATATATAATAATAATAATTAAAAATAAGTCATTCCTTTAATAAAGCAATTGGAAGAACCTATTTGAAAAAGTTTTCCCAGAGAGATAAACTGGCTGAAGAAACTTTAAAGCTATCGTTTTGTCCCCAACATGGTATGCATCTCTCTGGAGATCTGTTTTGTGATGTTCAAGATAAAAAGCTGAATGCTATGCTCAGGCGTAATGTAATATACAAGGCAGATACAATATTTTCAGTGCACTCAGTATACAATATGTGCGTAAGAAAAAGAATTGTAGCTGACTGAACCTGGCGTTTGACTGGGCTTCTCCATCTGTAATCAGATCTATTCCTGGATGGAAAACACCTGCCAGGCCTATCAGATGAGTGGATCCACATGGAGTGATGCCAATTATTGTGTGGTGTTTATAAAAAAATGTATTCAATGGGAAGCTTGGAAATTGTAGATGTGTAAATAAATCATAACAGTTAACATGACGGGCAGCTGCGATCTTTAAATGGAAAAGAGCAGAAAACGATATGGGAATTACCTAAACCAAATAAACCACATATACAAATCATATAATTTGCCCTTTCATCGTTTAGGGCTTGAAGAGATACCAAACGTTTAGCTGAGAGATCATGTGATCATGCTTACCCTCTGGCCCGGTGAGCCATCTCTACCAGGTCCTCCGCTGGCTCCTAGCACACCCTGACAGAATAAAAAACCAACAAAAGCATATATAACACAAAATGGAAACTGTAGTCTCAGTGTTGGGCGGCACGGTGGCAGAGTGGTTAGTACGTCTGCCTCACAGCAAGAAGGTGACGGGTTCAATTCACGATTCCCAGGGTGTTTCTGTGTGGAGTTTGCATGTTCCCCCTGTGCTTGTGCGGGTTTTCCCCGGGTACTCCAGTTTCCTGCCGTCTCCAAACACGTGATTGGGCATAGGTGAATTAGCTACTCTAAATTGTCCATAGGAGTGAATGTGTGTGTGTGAATGGTTGTCTGTCTCTAAGTGTTAGTCCTGTGATTAACTGCTGATCGTACACAATGTACCCCGCCTCACACACTAAATTAGCTGGGATAGACTCCAGCGCCCCCACGACCCTGAACAGGATAAACGCTAGATAATGAATAAATTAATGAATGAATGCTATGGAGTTTGATGATAACCTTTCCTAAGAGTCAAAACAAAGAAAGTTTTAAGGCACTGCAACAACAGTGGCATTTAACAGAGTGGCTTCAATGATTGGATGGTTGCCCACCACTAAATTAACGTACAAACTCCATCTTGGTGAAACTGTTTGCTAATCACATTTGCATATTCCATGTTTCCTACCTTTTTCGACAAATTAAGGTGTTTGCTAAGTTGCTGACTGCGTCAACAGCCAAACAACACCGTGGAAAAAAGTAGGTTATGTCCATTAATCATGGAAGCAAAGTTGAATCAGTTCATTACAATGCAGGGGTTTGGAGATTGAATCAATCAGCACCCGAAGGGCGTGCTGTCTTACACCACTGACAGGTTTCAAAAGATTCAATTAGCAATTGAGGTCAGAGTAATATTGCTGAGAGGTAAATTGCACGCATCATGCCACCGTATGCGCTATACGTGGGTAGTTAATCTCCAGCGTTCGCACAGCACTCTTCACTCTCGGTAGCTCCTCTGCTCAGGCTCGTTCTGCAACGTAAATGATATATGCTCTCATTTTCCCGGCTGAAAGCCTAATAATAAAAGTGGGGATGTCACACATGCAATCTGCATAGTCTGATTCGTTCCAAGATGAGGAATTGTGGTGATATGCTCTCTAGATGCCCGATATGTCAGATGGCTTTTATTACAGCATGTGAGACAAACACAGACTGGAAGCCGGCAGAATAAATCAGACGACAGGAAAGCAGAAAATATTTCGGTCTATAATAAACTTTGAATCTTAGGAATGAGATTTATCTTATAAAATTACAGATACATCAGTAGTCTAAGCAAAAGCAACGATGATGTCTTATCTACATGCGCATGTAGATGATCAGGGTCGTGGGGGCGCTGGAGTGTATCCCAGATAACTTAGGGTGTGAGTTAGGGCAGGGTACATCCTGTACAATCAGCAGTTGATCACAGGACTAACACTTAGAGACAACCATTCACACACACATTCACTCCTATGGACGGTTTAGAGTAGCTAATTCACCTATGCCCAATCACATGTGTTTGGAGACGGGAGGAAACCGGAGTACCCCGGGAAAACCCACGTAAGCACGGGGAGAACATGCAAACTCCACACAGAGAAATGGGAATCGAACCCATGACCTTCTAGTGATGCAGGTGTGCTAACCACACCCTAATTCGTTTCTTTTCTTTGCTATTCTTTTAGTTTGGATGATTTAAAAACTTCAACAGTAACAAACATAACTGGCTAGGCACAAATCAATTTCTAACTAAAACAGTTATTCACAGGATCATTTATAGTGTTCGTATAGGTTCAATGACGTGATTTCAAACTTTATTTAAAAATGATGAGCGGAGTTGTAATAAAGCCAAAAAAAGTTTCCGTCTTATAGTTTAATACATTTGACTTCATATCCGATGACCTTTTTGACTTGAGCTCTTTTCACTTTCATTGGAGTTGATAAAAAAAAAAGCACATATTGCCTACGCTTTCATTTAAACATATTGTTTCAGTACTTTCTTCACCCGTGGTGTGACATGACAGCTCACCACCTTTTATCCAGATTGACAGCAAGACAGAAGAGTAGATGTGAAGTGGAAAGCTCCACAGGCTCCAGAGCATCCCGAGAAGCCTATGAATATAATTCTACAAGGGCGCCGTCTGCAGTTTTCCGAATCTGACAGGTGGCATTCCTCCTGTCCATCAACGTGAGGTCTCACTTCTACAACATTCCCTTACAGGCTGAATGTCCTGCTCACACTTCAGTAGCAAACGTTCTGCCAACATGCCTTACACACAGTCAATATACTTAAACAAAAGGCTTATTGTTTACTTTTGATGGTCTTCGGGAACTGAGACCCAAATAAAGACGCCATGGGCGCTGCGTATGCGTTGGCAGCTGGTCAAAGAGAAATCATTCTCTCTTACATCTGTGCGCTGCTCTGATGACATTAGGGTGTGAGTTAAACAAAAAAAAAAAAGCTTTATTTTCTTTCATGGCTTGAAAATGGAAAAATCCTACACAGCTAAGATTATTGTGTATGCACAGAAATAAAAAAAATAAAAAAATACAAATCCTGACAGCGCAAAGATGACGCCGAATATTACTTTGATAAATGATGGTGATGGTAAGAATTCCGTCGGGGGACAAACAGAACTGCGGCAACATTGTGCAGGACCATTCATCAAAAACGAAATATCACCACACAACAGTTAGCTCGGTGCTCATCAGCACCGCGAAAGCTGAAGAGCGCAGGTGAATATTTCGCAGCTAAAGTATTTCCTTTCAACCTGCTCAGCAGCTCTTATCATTCTCTATGATGTGCTGTCTGAGTCTGAATCCCAGCAGGCAGCTTCAGTAATTAATAACAGCACTATTGCAGGTAATGATTTTCTCATGTGAGTGATTCCATTAGGTTCTTCTGTAACAGAGAGGTGTGTGTGTGTGTGTGGCGGGGGTGCAGTATGAATAAGTGAGTCAAACTTATCAGCATACCTCAAAGCTCAGACACATACACAATATCGTTAATTTGTTCCCTAATGCGGCGCTATCTGTGAGGAGGAAGATGGCCGGCTAATGGGAGCCGGAGCGCTAGCAGTAAGACGACTGTCTGTCATCGTGCATGCTCATTAGGCACGCTTTTATGCCTGCTTTTGCTCTTACCTGAGGACCTGGCAAACCCGCGTCCCCCTTTTCTCCTTTTTCTCCTGCAGGTCCCTAAAATGAGAGACGTAAAGGAATAAGAAAGCGCCTGCGATACATCTTTCAGAGCACATATCAGTATCTGGAGAAAATGTTTATGTTCCACTCATATACTCATATATCTCGTTGTACTCATATCCATAACGCACACAGCAGGGGATGACGAATCCGACGAGAAATGCGTTAAATGAGCTAAAAGGTTTAGTATTCAAACACATTGAAATCATAATTAGATTACGGTTTTATGCTGCCACAGGCAAAAAAAGCCAAAAAAAAAAAATATACGGAGGCTATAATACACTATAACTGTATTGGTAACGTTTCTGTTTGGCGTTCATTTTTTATTTAAACAGTACATCCAACGCAAGAGGGTGGTGGTATGGCTCTGGGTCAGTGATCGAAGGGTCGGGGTTCAAGCCTCGCACCGGGCAAGCTACCATCATTGGGCCCTTGAACAAGGCCCTTAACCTCAGTTGCTCCAGGGGTGCTGTCCGTTCTGGTTGACCCTGCACTCTGACCCCAAATTCGTAAGCTTGGGATATGCGGAATAAAACCATTCCACTGCATGTATGTATATGTGTGTGTGATAAATAAGATTTGAATAGTTCTTCACCATTCATATTTTTTACATTAAGATCTACTGTACCAGCATTATTTACATGCTGAAATCATTTAGCTAGGCGAAATCCCAATTGACTACCTTTATGTTTACAAAACAGGGAAGGGAATATTGCCATTGGAGAACCTACAGAACCATTATAAGCTGTTCAGCTACCGGGACAACATCAAAACATCTCGGCGTTCTTAATATCTCTGAACGACCTTTCGTCCAAAAATATATTATTTTCGCTGATGTTTCGAATGATTTTGGTAGAGAACACGGTCTAAACATGTCGGGCCGATACTTCGATTTTACTTAGGCTGGGATCTGGTGACTGAGAGGGCCATAACAAATCATTTTCATTAGTTTAAATCTCATTGTCAATACTGGATGGCACCACCCTCATCAGGATAGAACTGTTGAATCACAGCATAAATGTGAGCCGTCCGAACAAATTGCAGCGAACCTTCTCTTTAAGAAAACATGTGGACCATAGGAAAAGCAAAACGTCTGTTATAACTCAGCATGCACTTTGGGATAAGGAATGCGCTGTTGAAATGTCTTGTGTCTTCAGTTGGCGCTATCTGGACATATCCATCACTTTTATTTTCCATTAAAAGCAAATTATCCCGTCAATTATTTTTTTAATTTATTCTCACGGGCGGGAAACCCTGATGTTCCATGAGTTCCTTTGTCCCGCTTGTTTACCTGGATCAGTCAATCATCCCGTTTGTTCTTTTAAAAAGCATCATTCCAGTGAATTAATCTAGGAACATCAAGTCTGAATGAAGCTGCTGGTAAATATTCTGTCATATACTGTTGAAAAAAAATAAAATAAAAATAGGGTTTGGGCCCAAATCTAGACCACTTTTTAAAAATATGCAAAATAACAGCTTCAAGTTTATTAGGTAAGTTATTGCGTTATGGCCTACAGCTGCTTATGTAGCTTATGATGCCGCAAGCCTAACAACCAATTATATTATTCGGGGTAAAAAAATATCGGTATCGTATTCGTATTAAGCTTGGTGTGATGACCATGCATACATCATGAACACACTTCCTTCCCTTTGACATTGCTTATCTTCTCCACTTTAATCATTATGATCTGTGCCGCAACAATACTGTACACACATGACGGAATCCCGAAAATCCCGCCCTGTCCAATCAGCGATAACGTGTAGAGGATGTAACACTATGACATAAATCATAATCATTTCAATCTGCTCTCACATAATAAATATGAACGTACATTTCCATATTATACTTTTTTAACTGGAAATGCATCCTATCAATCAGTGTAAGTCAGAATCTGCAGAATCAATGGTATGTAGTGTTTATATAAAATATAGAATAGATTATTTTTAAGCAGAATGGACCTTATACGTGATAAAGATATTTACATAGCAGATATCTAACTCAATAGTTAGGAGAAGCAGTAAAAGTCTTACTAATGGTCCCTGGATAGAAAGCCCACTTGGCCCTTGTGGTCCAGGAGGTCCCTGAGGTCCTGGAGGTCCAATTTCACCAGCTGGCCCTTGGGGTCCCTTTAATAATTAGAAAGGTTGTGTTTGAAGGTTTTGGTTAATGTGGTCTAATTGGTAAAACAAAGATTTTCTGCGGGATTTAAATGAATATAATCGATGTTTCAGGTCAGCACTTCACTTCATCAGCCTGCCTGATAAACTATGCTGATCTGATCTCTCTGCCTTTATCACCGAATACAATATTCATGAGCTACAGAGAAGCTGAACACTGTTTATACTGTGACATGCTGCAAAGATAACACCGCTCCGACTTAATTTTGTCCTGCTTTGGGAAATTGCTTTACACATTATTCATACAAGAAAAAATTGCTTTACACATCCGCACAAGGCCAACTCGATCTGGCCAGGGAAAAAACTTCTGCCTGACCTTGTACCGATGTGTGAAGGCTGAGAAGAAGACCTGAGGTAACAAAAGCAGGAGTCTGTGACTCCTTCAAAAAGAATTCAAATAATAATCCTGGGACTCAAACTGAGACCCCAATTTACCCAATATGTAAAAACACACGAGACCTCCAAAACCAACAGTGGCATGTGTTATCATGTAAAAGTTTAGAAATTCCAAGATGTTGATCAGTCTAATGGGTTTGGATACTGAAGCAGGTTAGTCCGGGTTCAAGCTCGGGGGAGGGGGTGAGAGACCCTGCTTTGTATCAAAGCATGTATTATAATAGTGTATTTTACCGCTGAGCCTGGTTCTCCTCGGTCACCTCTGGAGCCTCTTATACCAGGACCACCCTGTATGTTACAAACACACACACAGACATACAATTAGAAATAAAAGCCTGCCACGCTGTAAACTCTACAAAGGTCTTCTCAAAACCTGGGGAATGGTCCCGTTGTTGTGTGCATAATGCATATGTCAACATCATGTGCAATCGTTTGCAGAAAATGTAGTTTTTACATAAACGTGCTACTTTTCTACTAAGAGGTCGGACAGAATGACAAACTTTGGCGTTTTAACTAACCAGTGAAAACTAGCCGTTGGAATAAACCAAACTAATAAATAGTATAGCAATGCCTTTTACAACGTATGCACCCTTTATTTTGTGCAAAGATGTATTTGCATTGTCACATTAATAGGGAAAGTTGTAGCTCAGTGGTTAAGGTGTTGGACTGTTGATCTGAAGACCGGGGTTCGATTCCCAAGCTACCACTGCTGGGCCCTTGAGCAAGGCCCTTAACCCTCAACTGCTCGTATGTGGGTCGCGCTGGATAAGAGCGTCTACCAAATGCTGTAAAAAAAAAAACATGTCACAGCCAGTCCCAAATGTTCTCTTGTATAGAAGCATGTGTTTATCAAAAGGTTAAGTTAGCCGTTTAAATCCATGACTAGCTTACTGCTCGACTAGTTAGAACTGCACTGTGCGTTTGATTGAATGTGGAGTTGTAAAAACAGCAACTGTGTAGAACGTGGTGCAGTGTAAACTCCCCTGGCTATCACAGCACTCTGGCTATAGATTACACTACTCACAGTTTCCTGCCCCTACTGCTGTCGGCCGCTGCTGGTAATTTCACCCCATTTGCTTCCTCTTCCAGTGTTTGCATTAATCATAGCCCCTAAGCACTGCTGCGTTGTCTATGGCTTAGGGCTACTAATCGGATGCTAGCAGGAATACGATTTGTGTGCTAGTTAGCTTTCTCTGCCATGGCTCCATGTTTATTGATACCAAGATAGCATATGAAATTTTTAGATTATACAACTGGAAGCCCGTGGAATGTAAACTGGCAAAGTCTAACGGAAATGACTGGCTGATATGCCTCTGTAATTTTGAACAGGACAGTTGCAAACTAATCTGAATGCAAATTTCTCAACATTGAGGGATGTTTAGGCACAGCTCTACTATTTTGTTACAGCGTGATCCATTACATAAAGAAGAACTGTGGACCGATCATGCTATGTGATATGTCTTAAAAGCTAACGTAGGAAAGACTGTCTTACTGGAGGTCCAGATGGTCCTGGTGGTCCTTTACTGTCCTGAGAGCAGGTGCATGCATGAGGCAGCGCAGGGCAATCTTGTTCTACCCTCTACCCAGGACAAAACAAACAAAAAATAAACAACACAAGAAACCTCTCCAAACAGCTTTCTTCGCTCTTCTTTAAGGCTTATATCATTTGTTTAAGTCAATCAATAGTATGCAATTCCCTCAAGCCATTAATTTAGAAGAGCACAATCACAATATTGTTCCTTCTGTCTATAGATCAATAGCCAACTAGGTCTATTTGTCCAAAGCAAGCCACTGTAATTAAATTATTTGTAAAACTGTCAAGTCTGTAAAATGGGGCCTGTAGTATCCTGAACACAGTTTAAGGCGATTTATTATATGAACAATGTGTCTGATTTTATACAATTTTAATGATTGCAAAATGTGATGAAGGCTCAATCAGCAGTTGAGATGATCCATACAATAAATCTAGATATACAGTAGATATATATATCCATCTTATGTATATGTATATGGATTTTATATATATATCTATATATATAGAACCTTTGTGGGTGACTTACTCTTTAGGCTTGCCAGTAATCCAGACTAGAATACTGCCAATTAGAAGGCTTACAGATTGTTTCGAAGGCTAACATGACTGCTGGATTGGTTTGGTTTCGAGCTGCCGGTGAAATGGAAAGGAGCAGCGTTTTTTTTTTTCTTGTTAGGTGATGGGGTGGGAGCGCTGACCGAGTGCTCTACTCTAGCAGAATAACAGAGCGATTTCGTTCTTACCAAGCCTGGGAGCTCGCAGCATTTATCTCGACTGGCCCATGACGTACTGCAGACAATATCAAACATCTGAAGCTGAAACTGCGGACATACAAAGACCAATATGATACACATAACTCATAACAACACTCATAGAAAATCCGGTACACAAACCATGAGTATCAGATATCAGCTACCTTGATGTCACATGTTATCTGGTAAAAAAATAAATAAAAAATGCATTCAATGACAATCGATGCTTCTGTTACTACCAGCAATAATAGTGTTTTACCTGGAGAGATGAATCATGTTTAAGGGCAAATTATAGATTTTTTTTTTTACTTATTCCTCACAGATAACTGCTGCAACAATTACTGTCATTAACTTCAACCCCACATTATAGAATTATAAATAATAATTCTATTAAAAATAATAGTTTTTAATAGTAATTTAAATAATATATAATAATGAAATTAAACCGACACTCAACCCACACAGAGTAATGGAAAATTATTCGAGCCATGAAGTTTTCCATTTGTATTTTATTAACTCGTATTTCATGCTTTAAAATGCCATTCAAAAAAACCTTTTCTAAAAGCTCCCTCACCACCTTCAGGCACGAAGACAACCGATGTATTTTTAATGCAAAGCCTGCTTCTTGCAATAACCGCTTAATGCGCAACCCTTAACCATCAGCTAGCACGTTGTCCAACATCGCTAAGATCGCTTGTCCCGGTGTCTTACCGAGGCTGAATTGTCCCTGCTGCCGCGCGAACGCACCATCCGGCCCAGGACCTCCGTTCCGTCTGTAGTGATGTTTCCAGCAGCGCTGACGGGCTTCTCACCAACGATCTTACAGTCGATCACAACCTTCGCCGAGGTCTTGCTGATTGTCACATGCAGCTGTAAGGATGAACAGGAAAGGATTGTCATTGTTCATGCGACACCTTGACTTACACGCAGCTTAACGGTTGACGTGGTATCGATAAGTGCTTATGCTAAATGCGCATTTGTATAATACTTTCCAGAACTAATCAGTTAAATTAGATACTTAATTAGATAAATTAGATTAAATATTCAATGATGAGTTATTGACACACGGTGACACGGTTCAACCTCAAAAATGCAAAGACTTCAACTAGTGGCAGTACTAGTGCACACGTGGGTGGAGTTTAATTCAAACAAGGGCATGTTTCTATGTACATGTACTATAAATAGCGAATAATCATTGTGCAATATCAGTGCGCGCAAACATATATTGCTTATCTGTTGCTGATGAGACTTCATATAATTATGTAATACAGATTCATCCACAAATCCACACTGTGTGTTTAGGGCTTTAGCTTCTTCTAAAGAAAAAAATTCTTACACCGTTGCCAGCTCCATTGCTAATCCCCAGTTGCTCAATTTTGGTTAGTATTTTACCCTCAGCCTCAGTTTCCTGTACTTGGCTGTCAGGAGTTGCTATTGTAGCTAAACTGCTTCCAGGTTGTGGATTCTGAAATGCTTTTTAACTCACCGCTGTTATAAAAAGTGGTCATTCGTCCTGTTACGTAACTAGTCTAGCCATTCGCCCCTGACCGCCGTGCTCCTCAGTAACATTTTTCCATCTACTGCTTTCTGGGTGTTTTGACAGTCATTTGACTGTGTGTGTCGAAATCTCAGCCAAAGTTAGGTGAGAGAGGTGAACTTAAACTGCTGCGTCATCGCAGGCTAATAACAACTTGAGTGTATACAAATGAGTTTATCTACAGCAGTCATGCAGTGATTTAAGATGCTTGTCGCTTCGATATGGAGCACAGAGCTGAATCAGCGAAACCTTTAGGTTTCAGCGTAAGCTAGGAACTTATTGTTTCATTATACGATTCCAGTCGGCTATAAAGAGGAAATTTTTAAATGACAGACTCCCGACTGTAGTTCGGGCGCACTTGAGGCAATGAAGACAGAGCATGTTAAATGCTAATGGATTTTAGGTCGCAAGATTCTCCAATTTCCTCCAATTCGTTGGATGAATGCATGGGTGTATGTGTGGCAGAGTGGGTACTAGGGGCACAGCAAACGAGGACAAGAGAGAGAGAGCGAGAGAGAGAGAGAGAGAGAGAGAGAGAGAGAGAGAGAGAGAGGAGAGAGAGAGCGAGACCGAGAGAGAGAGAGAATATATAGATGTCGGATTGCTGTGAATAAAGGTGAGTGAACGCAGGCTCATATTCAGCTCATTATGCGCTGTCACACAGTCACGTCAATTACTGTGAATAATGGTGTGATAATTCAAACCTTTTTTTTTTTGCGACACGGGGAAAAAAAGGTTGAAACTTGACAAAGAAAAGACCAAGAACGGCTTTCTCGTGGTGAAAATGTACACAGCGGGCTAGTCAGGTACAAGCTCTGTCCTGTGAGCAGAGAAATAATTCCCAGCCTCACATGACTCGCCTGGGTATTGCGTGTGAACCTGAAACATGGGATTTTAATGCAGGAGCTGAGAAGGGCGAGAACTCAGAACAGCCCCCTTTTTTTTCCCCAGCCAAGCCCCTGTGTCTCTCAAGTCTCCTCTGATCAATCGTCAGATAATTCTGTTGCCAGTGTGATGCATTGGTCTATTTCACACCACTCGCTTCGTCGTTAAAGCGCCCGCTTGTGCTCAAATCCCAGCCCCTGCCTCATAACCATGCAGTGCTTCATTTGTTTTTGCGTTGTGTGTTTTCGTCCCTTCCAAGGTGCTCCCACAGAGATGGAATCCTGAGTGTGATTCAGAGCTGGCGATGTAGCGACTACTTCAGAGTGCTAGCTTCTCAAAAAAACAGTAAAAAATAAATTTAAAAAACTGCCATCACTAGCCATACTGTTATTAACCAAACAAAACACCTGCCTCCAGTAAAGGTTACTAATGCCAGCTTATTTCCCAGCTGAATAAAAACAATTGAAATTAAAATTAAGATTCGTAACACAATCCAGCGACCGTGTTTGATGTTCACCGATGTTTCACAAGCGCAGAAATGTTCCAGAAGCTTGTGTCAGCATTCGTTTTCCCGACGGGACCCAGAACGTCTGAGAGCAAAATGTGTGGAGTAAGAAACAACAAACTCAAACTCAGCAGCTGTTTATGCGTGCCAAACTACAAGCGCGCACACACACACACACACACACACACACCAAATCCTGCGATCAGGATCAGCAAAGCCTCTGCAATTGCAGGATCAGGACCTCCTCCAAGTCTTGGATTTGTTTAAAAGTTGTCGAAGCCATCTGGGACAACAGAAATGTTACTCGGCACTACAGTGCAAAACATTTTTGGAGGGTTTTGTTTGGAAGAAATCAGGTTAAGCTACTCAAACCAACTCAAAACCTGACCAGAGTGTGTCTCGTATTATGACTGTTTAAAGAAAGAAAAAAAAAAACACCCTGCGGTTTACTGTATGCCGTACTATCACGACCTAGACTCAACCAGTAGCTAAGCACAGAACTAAAGAGAACACAAAAAGAGATACACAGATATGTATACAAAAGGCTGTGTCGAAATTCGCATATACTACTATGTAAAATCCAGTATGCGTGCTGAGTAGGTCTGAATCCTTAGTATGTGTAAAACAGTATGCAACAAGCACCCAGATGACCTACGACGCATATGATGGACGCTTTACTATCCCATGAACCAGCAGGACGCACGACTCGCCATTTGGAAAAAGGCAGAAAGCGGTAGTTGTAATTCCATCAGGAAAAACATTGTTGCATCCTTGTGGTTAAATAGGACCTCAATTAACTTTATTCAAGGTAACATTATCACACTGTCCATTTCCAAGCTGTTGGGACATTGTTGCGAACCATTCCCAATGATTTTTGTTCATACTACCCGTAATCATACTATATAGAGCAAGGGGTCACCAACATCACCAACAAGGTCGCCCGCAAGGACCACATGAGTAGCCCTGTGTAGGGCCTGTTTTAAAAATAGCCCACCATAACACCACTTACCAGCGAGTTGAATCTATATCTTTCGTTGCTATTCTTTTTGAAATCAGGATTGCATTAATGTTAATTTTCAAATATAATTATTTCGAAAGACTTATAGTAATAAAGTGCTGCATATTGCTATTTATCTGTTTCTTACCTTGTTCAATCATTGCTGTTAATTATTGTGAGAAATCATTAACATGATCAGTGTGTTCACATATATGAATGACATTAATTATAAATAATAACATCATTAAAGGTAAATTGAGCAAATTTATTATTTCTGAAGTGAATACCAAACTGGTAGCTCTTCGCATTAATCGCTACCCAAGAAGTAGCTCTCAGTTTCTAAAAGGTTGGAGACCCCTGATATAGAGCGTAGTATAAAGTACGCACGAACTCAAATGTAGTATGCACTCCAGTAATATGCGATTTCGGATGCAGCAACTGAGCTCTGTCGATGTTGTCATCCGGCTCCGAAAGGAATACATTCGGTAGGATAAATGGAATTACAGGCAGAACAGGTTACACACTGAGCCACATAAAACTGATCTAGTCTGCCCAAACAGACATGCAGAACAAGTAATAGTGACGGGCTGTTCTTCAGGGATATCCACACTCGGTTATTTTCCAGACCTGATGCCATCTGGCATGTCTGGGGATAGTAAGTATCAAGTACAACTGATGAAACGCATCACTCCATCACTTCTGTTGTTTGTTTACTAACCCTATGATGCCGAGACTCTCCACGAGCACTGGTCCTGGCTACAGATTTCAGTACTCAGGCCAAGTATGTACAAACCCTTCGAGAAACTGATGAAAATGAACAGCACATCTCTCATTAACTACCAATAAAAAATGTTGCATATACCTCAGAACCTTTTCAGTCATGATGAAAATCTCCACATTGATGGACACTGAAAGTTTGGGGTAACGTCCTGTTAAAGTTGTAGCCAATATAATATAGCATAGAAGAGACTGACCTTGTGAAAACTGCCATAAAAGATCTTTCTGATGTCAGGTCCTTCAAATGTCACGGTCTGGAAATCGCCCTTGTAGTCATAGTTAAAGAATGTCAACGTTTTCCCACTGTCTGAAAACCAAGATGGCATTCAGAATGAAAATCGGTTTCGTATGATACAATAAGTGTACTGTTTCGCTTTGGCGTGAGAGTGCTATTGTGCTACTGTTGCCTGTTAAAAGAGCTGTCGGCGTTGCACTTAACGAAGCTTCTTCACGATGGATTTGTAAACAGCAGGAAGTCAAACAGGATACTTACTGTCCAGGATGAGGCCCACCAGCGGTTCGTTGGCTGCACTGAGAATTTCCCACAATGCAAAGGCCTCCTGAGGAGTTTCGGGCAAGATGCGGAACAGCACTGACACGGTGTAGTCGGAAGGTAGTCCCTCGGGATGCACGTATCTACCACCGATACACAGATGTTAGTTAGACAGTGTTTTATCTGAACACAGGGTGCACTTCCAGCTGAAGCATACCCTCTATTATACGCTGTAGTGGCTATAATCTGCTACGAGGCACTGATTAACTGAGCTACTAATCACAGAGCGGCCGAACTGTGACTGCTGTGAACGATGCTTATGATGTGGCTCTGCGCTAAAGCGAGCAGCAGAACATCAGAGAAAAACACACACGATTGTTCAAAGGCTACAGCTACAGCTTCCCGCTATAATAACAGTGCTTCTTCTGAGATCAGGAGAGCCGAGCTCAATCGAAATGTTATCACGAGGCATGCAAGGAGGGATCTGTTTGTGCTCAAAGTCCTCGCTGATGCTTTGGGCTCTCAGGAGCAACCGATTTTATTTTAATTTTGATTTTAATTTTATTTTATTTTGATTGTGCTCCCAGGCTGTAGCATGGGCACATTTTCTCAGCCATAGTACATGTTAACAATAATAGGAATGAAAAAGGAAAGGCGTGCCTCTTTTTCATCAGGTTTAACTGAGACTTTATGTTTTAATACCAATTATGACACTATCTGCTAATTGATCTTAAGTTGACTTGCTTGTTTTTTCCCCCCCACAAGACAATGTCGGGGAAGTGGAATCTCAGGGGCGTAGCTGTTGAACTGCTGATGCCGGATTCAAATCCCAGGGCTCCTGAGCAAGGCCCTTACCCCTAACCATAAGAAATGAGATAAATGTAAGTCGCTCCGAATAAGGGCGTCTGCCAGCTGCTGAAAATGTGAATGTGATGCTAAAACAGTCCATGGTTTAACGCTACTTCCTGGGGACTGAATTTAGTATTTTGTATTTCACTTCATTTGCGTTCATACTTGGTTGGCTGTGAGATGAGCGCATCCTTGTGCAGCCTGTAGCACGGGAAGCTGTTGAAGGTTCCAGGCTCCATGGAGACCCCTTGCACATTACTGTAGTCCTTCTCCACCAGCCCGAACACCTCCATCATACGGAAACCTGCAGCACATCACACAAACCAGTGTTAATCAAGCTGGAGCGAGCTTGATTTGGATTTCTATTCAGTCATATTTCATGGATGATAATTAAATATATATAATATATAACATATAAAGTACAAAGCATAACTTTGTCTTCATCATTTTTCAAGGCTCAGCTCAGACTGTGCTAGACACCGATTACTATTTCACTGCCAAAGGTTCAGAGCACAAGAAATAAATCTACGACGACGCCTTCTCCTTTGGAGTAAATTGTTTTTGGTCTCGTATGAATAGAATTGTTGAGCCTGCACACGTACATTTGCATTAGCAGGATCATAAAGGAAGTCGAATGTAAACAACGTGGAGAAAACACTAGTCAGCGAAGGATATATGAGGTGGTTTGTTTTGAAAGTCCCACGTGATTGTAGAAGTAAATCTGTTGGCATGTAGTCTGTTGGCAAGCAAGCAAACAAAATTTACCTGAACAGCGGATGCCTGACTTGAAGAGGTGTTATACTCTCCATTTTTGAAACCATATAAAGTTTATATAAAGTTCAAAGTTTATTGGTCACATGTACATTATACATGGTACAACATACAGTGAAATGTTTTGACGACTAGCTGTACGGTTGCTATAAGTGGGGGGGGGGGGGTTGGTTGCATATAAATAATATTAACAGTGTGTACAGTAACTACAAATTACAGATGTAAATCTATCATCAATATGT
>JAOUQX010000036.1:18752533-18767659 GCA_028566295.1 Liobagrus marginatus
CCCTGTAAAGGATATTACATTTTTATTATTTTATGAGCAAATGTAATTGTTATAAATACGTATTATAACTTTAACTATTCACTGTTCTCTTGGATGTGTAGCAAAACTTTGTCAATTCTTATGACGAGGAATGGAGTGATGCTTTTGGCGATCACACTGATTGCATGTCAAACTGCAGCGTATCAGTGTGTTGCAGCATTATGAATAGATTCCACTCCAATGGTGCATGCCTACAGTCTTAAATTGTCAATATAAGCAACAAAGTTACTAAAAATGAATTTTTTTACACACGCCATGCCTCAACCTTGAACAAGTCTTTCTCACATGTTGTTACGGTTGTGTTTCACAACTTGTCCACATCACTTATCATTTCCAGCATTTGGCAACTACTAAACTGGATCAGTAGCTCTTCTCCAAAGTGACTTACAACCAAGCAGTTGAGGGCTAAGGGCATTGCTCAGGGGCCCAGCAGTGGCAGTGACAGGAATTGAACCCCAGATCGTCTTCAGATCATCAGTCCAGCACCTTAACACTGAGCTACCACTTCCCCACACATGCCTCTCCACTGGCTTCGCACAACAGAACTCTGCTATGAATCCACTCGAATCCTTTCCTCCTGGCATTGCCTCTCTTAATCAGACCACTGACCACTGATACTGATTTAAATCCTTGTGGTCCACCAAGAGATCAATTCGATTTAGAAGTGGGTTAAATTGTGCTTGCTCAGCAGCCCATGGCGCATGATTGGGGTTGGAGAAGACACGAAGAGGTTCAAGGGCAAAAGACTTTTGTTTTTGCTGATGTGTCAGCACCTTTTAAAAACAAACGCTGTGGGCAGCAAAGATTCACCAGGGTGTAAGACCTGGTGAGAGGACATCAAAGTATTTAAAAGTTGAATTTTGCTTCAGTCTGCTTGGGTTATATCCTGTAGACAAGATATATTTTGAATACTATACAGTATGTCTGAAGGAGCTTTTTTGAGGGAATAGAGCCATCTTTAATGACTGAGAATAGATACGAAATAACACTGATGTTTCCAGCTGTGATGTTCAGGAGAAAATTAATCTTCAATGTTTTTTATTTGGAAAGGCAACACTGTGTGCAACATAACGGGCCAAAAGCTGCAGTTATATCAAATATCTGTGCCAAATCTGCATCAGGCAATAGTGTGAGTCCTTCAGCACTTAAATCAAGTTAGCCATGAAGCCATAATTCTTAGCATTGCATCTGTCTGTATGTGAAATGTTAGCATCATGTGACCAATCTCTCTCTCTCTCTCTCTCTCTCTCTCTCTCGCTCTCTGTCTGTCCTCCATAGCTCAAGAATGACAGTATAGTTATGGGATTTCAAACCCACTCAGCTGACATCTAATACTGTAAACGCAGGATATGATGGCGACCTCACTCTGACCTGTTCTGCTTCCGGCACATTGCTCCAGGCCAAACACATCCCCCTTCAAAAAACACCCTGCAGTTGGCGCTTACTGCCTGACTTTCGCTATACAATGTCCTCATTCAACCTCTTCCATCTCATCAACTGCTCATTTCTTCCAATGGAACTAATTCCAGCAATTAAAAACACAGCTATAACAGAAATGATGGTCCTTCCCATCTGTTCATTCTGCTGAATTGGATAATGAGGAATGGTCGTTCAAGTCTTGCCCGGTTCAGTATATGCAGAGGAATGCTAAAGAATGCTTTCAGCATGTTCGGACATGGCCTGGTATTGTCCATAGGAAAAGGATTTGTGGCCTTTAACAAAAGGGGCGAGCTTAGAGACCCGGGGCTAATAAGCCCCTGATCCTCACAAAGCTTTGCTACAAGCCAAGGTTTGTGCCTTTGTCTGCGTTATCCAAAGCTGGTCGAAAACAAGATCTGCTTCAAATGTTTGAAAATTTTCAAATTGTCATTCGGGAAACAGAATAGAAACAAAATGTTTTGCTCTGATTGCAATGCTGCATGTCTCGGTTGTAGTATATAGTGTGTATTTTACTTATTGCTTATATTACCGCCCATTCGGTTATAGAACAGTTGTAGTATCATGAGCTGATTTAACATACAGCATTTTACAACAGACATTTTTCTGCTTTGTTAGAGCCACCCTTTACACCGTGATAGCCAGCTGGGATAATGTACAGCTCTATATGGGCCATCAGGTTAAATGGGAAACTGACAGGAGTTTATATGAATGTGTGCAAATTGCAGGCCTGTAAGTATTAGAGGCTCTTTTCAGCTTTGTACCTGGTTTGTACACACGGCCACAAAAAGGCGTTAGAAGCAAGGAACCAAGAGCAATTCATCACTATCCTCAGACACGTCCGTCACGTACCTGGCACACTGCTGTAAATAAATCTATAGCCATCGTATTCTCCCTTGGGCTCTTTCCATAACACATGCAACTTGTCAGGACTCATGACTTTAAATCGCAGTCTTCGTGGACCTGGAACTGGAAAAGAAACATGTCAAATAATGTTCATTTTGTTCTAAAACAATATATTTTTTAAATCAAAATCAAAACTGCATAGCATCGTGTGGAATATACTAGCATGCATTTACAATCAGGTGCATTTGAAACAAACATATTTCAAGGGACGGCTCAAATGCTATGGAACAGATATTCCCACATTCTCCGTCTGATTTATGCTCGTTTTACTTTAGGATATATATTTATACATCTATAACTTTCTGAACATTATAATATAAAGAGTAAAGCCAGGAAAGCATTGAGAAGGCAGTGTTAAGGAAGATAATACTACATTTTTAACCAAGTTAGAAACTACTACAGTGTTTTAATAGCCAGGGTTAGGTATCATTTAAGGAAATATGCTCGTTTCAGTTCTACTGTCAAATCTCGCCAATTTTAGTACACGAAGAGATTCATCATACTGTATTTATTTTAATAAATTGATCAGTTTCCGAGTAAAAACTATAGATTTTGGATCTTCAGTAAGTCAATACCCATCCCTAGTTATTTCAGAAAGGAGAAAGGCCAGCACCGAAAGCACCATGTCACAACCCTTCTTATTAGTAACACATTTATTTCTTTTTTGAAAGGTCAGGTCTCCCAAAATATTTTACCAATCCAGAACAGTGAATCGGTTTTAAATTGTTATCCATGTGCTTAGCCACCAAGTGCACCAGTGCAACCCCAAAGCACTGTTCTATTCACTAATTCTACACACAGATATGAAGAAAGCTGCGTCATTTCTTTACATGCTGCCACACAGATGAACCGCTAAGAATATATAGCGTACTGAATGCAACGTGTGGGCATGTAAAGATAAACGGATTTAAGTAGAAAGTCAGGTCCCACACCAGCACTATTATACTGTGGTATCTGGAAGGACAAGAGAGAGAGGGGGAAAAAACTACTTGTCTAAATTCACCAACCTGAAATTGAAGATTGGATTTCTGCTGCAATTTGTTCACTGATGGGGGCAGAGATCTCTCTTCTCAAGAGACCATCAACTCCACACTCATTGCTGAAGAGACCATCAACTCCACACTCATTCCTGCACTCTCAAAAAGGACTTGTGCCTTTGAGGGATGCGGAACTGAAATACGCTTGTATTAGAGCGCGTTGCAAACATTTTATATAAGACAAAGTGGTGGAGGGAAAGTGGATGAAAAGTAGTTCTGGACCAGTGCTGCTATTTCAGATGAAGGGACATGATGTACATCACTGTCTTGCCCATTTCACCGAGTCTATCAGTCGTAAAAGTGTCTCTGCGGACTTTTAGACGGTAAAATGCTCCCTGACGAAGGGATTGTGTTTGGAAAATAAACATTGAACATAAAACGTCTCCGTGGCTTTATGTTAACAAGTGTCAACTTGTTATTGAAACGATAACAAAAAGGCACAAGCAGGAGGTCTTGTATCTTTGTATATTATAAGGCACGCTGCAACAAATCCGCCGGCCTTTGATGAGCTTATTTTTCATCCATGTGAAGACTTTGGCACATACTCCAAATACACAGGGTGCTTTTATCGTCCTTCTTCTGCGCACTTTAAATGATATGGGCCGCTTTTAAACTTTTAGCTTTTACCAACACGGAAGTCCCTGCTGGGAGAATTAAAATATTAACGCCTACAGAAGACAGATGGGTCACGACTGTTTCACTACATATTCAGAGATATTAATGGGATGCAAAAAGAGGTTAAATCTGCGCCGAGGCACCGGGCGACGGGATGGGTGAGAAATTCTCTCTTTTTCAAAGCCATCCCAGCTGTGAGACGACTAGCCTAGCTCTAGAGAAATGTGTAAAATCGAACCGTTTGGGTAAAACGGTTTAAATTGAAGCCTTCTTTCCAAAAGTTTAAGGTGTAAAACATATTAGGATTTAGGTGAGATTCCATACAGTCTGCTTAGAGATGATGTTTACTTTGAATTGTGTCACGTTTCATCACAACCCAACTACCGGATATAATAGCCTTTCCCCACACAGCCTTATCGCCCTCTGCTCAAAAAGACTTTCATTAACAGCTGATGCTCTTCATTCATATTCAGCAAGTTCTGCACTACGTACTTTTATACATTTTCCATGTCTGTCGATTTACTCTCTGAGTTCAATCAGGGGTTGATGTTCAGAATGCCAAAGTGCCACACATCCCGTACTGTCTGTAAGATATATGCTGTTTTGGCGTTTGATCAAGCAGATCTGCTTATCCCAGGAGGTACTTTATATCCGTATACAGAGAGGCTTAAAGGAGAAAGTAATAGTTCAGTGATTAAAGTGTTGGACTGCTGATCAGCAGTATCAGTTAGCGGATTCAATCTCTGAGCATCACCAAGAGGCCACTGCTAGGCCCCTGAGCAAGGCCTCCAACCCTCAATTGCTCAAGCTGATTTAAAAAAATGTAAGAAATGACAGCAACTCTGAATCTGCTAAATGGGAGAAATGTAAATGTAGTAGATTTTTATAGCGCCATTGCGAAACTTAGTCACAAACAGACAGAAATCCAAAAAAATCACTCGCACTCTTGGAAATCCTGCCAGCACTGCAGCAGCAATGTTAAATGACAGAAAGATGGATTAAAATAAAGAATGTTCTTCATACTGTAAGATGGGCAATTATATACTAGGCAACTGTACACCTGTTTGTCAAGCCACAAGTTGGACTGAGTGAGAGAGAGAGAGAGAGAGAGAGAGAGAGAGAGAGAGAGAGAGAGAGAGAGAGAGAGAGAGAGAGTGGGAGAGTGACTAAAAATATTCTACGAGTTTATACCTTGCAGTAGTCTCTCCTCTCACAAGAATACACGACTCCATCGAAGCACACCAACCAATTAAACACTAAAGTCCACCAGAGGGATTTCTCTCCCCCCCCCTCTCTCTCTCCCTCTCTGTCTCTTTCTCTCTCTGGGGACTTTCTAAAGACTGTTCAACAGTCTGGGATTTATACCTCAGATATATCCAGTTGACACCACTTTGTAGAGGCTCGGATACTTATTTTCAATCAAACCCTAATCAAGGTAAATGGCACAACTGTTCACACACAGTCCATGATACCGATTTATAAACGGAAATACTAAATTAAAGCAAAAACCAACCCGCATGATGAGTGATATGATACGAAATGCCTCAACTGAAGCTGTGGAATCAAGCAGTCAAATATCGGATATAAATACTTACTTTGCCCTTCTGTAGGTTCGGGAAGCTGCACCAGTGCCAGGAAGATTAGCTGCCACAACGCCGTCATTCTCAGTTTGACTACCTGCATTCGTTCAGACAAGTGAGCAAGTGAGCCTCTCCTGTACCTACAGTGAGAGTAAAAGTAAGGAGAGCAAAAGCTGCTGCCTTGAAAAGGAACAAGCAAAGGCGCATGGACATGCCATACTGTGGCTCAGAAACACTGAGGACTTTGTTGTGATGTGATGAATGGGCAAAATAAGATTCCAAATCACGAATCCTATTGTTGTTCATGTGAGCAAGTAGAATTGTACAGTCTCTGGTCAATTACACCGAGAGCTAGGCGAAGATCTGTAAATGCAGATGCCTGATCTTGCTCAAGAGGACTCAGTTCGGTTTCAACATGACTATATTAGGGACAGATGATGACGATGAGGAGGAGGAGGAGGAGGAAGAGGAAGTAGTGACCAAATGAATACATTTTTACGTTTTATTGACATTATAGAATGTTAATGTAAAATCATATCAAGGCTGTAAATCTTAATATCTGTGAAAAATATACATATTTAGGGTTTGGCTAAAGGCAGGTAAAGTCTTGCCTACAGGCAGGTTGGAAATTTTGGGGGGGATTTAAAAAAATATATATATTTTTGTAAATATAATTGTTACATAATAGATTGTAAACGTTTTGTTATTTGGTTATTATAATCCCAAAGCATAGCTGTAAGGCTTTACAGATGCTGAAAATTGGATTTTGGGGGAAAATGCAGTAACGTTAACGTTGTTATAGTAAACTGCTACACAACCTACATACATCACTTATTATTATTAATAATAATAATAATAATAATAATAATAAGAGGTTAATTTACATTTTTTTCATTTAATTACACCATATTTACCCCAGAGAGTCATCCCCTTGAGAGGACAAAAGTGTAAGACGGGTTAATCTTTAACTTGAACCCATGAAAGCTAACAAAAGCCTGTTGCTTGAATTGCAACTTTGAGATCTTTTTATTTTTCCACTATTGCTAATCTGCTAGCACAATTTCTCTCGTGTTGAAAAATGTAAATGAAGCTGCCTTTTGTTGCAGTTTGTTCTTTCTGTCCATATTGAATGAGACGAGTCGATACAATAAGCGGTCTTACCTGCGACACCATTCAGTTAAAAGGGAAATTAATCCGTTTTTTTTATCCAAATGTGGTCCTGAGGTAAATAACCGAAACGCTGCCTTTTATTCTTGTCTCGTTTTCGTGCCCAGAGTTAGCTCCGAAAACCACCTTCGTGGTGTGACTGTGACTGTGTGTGTGTGTGTGCGCGCGTGTATATATATGTGTGTGCGTGTGTGTGTGTATGTTTGGTCTGTCCTTACTTATCCATGCCTCCTCCTCAGCTCCTCAGCACTACACCTCGCTTCATCCTCGCGAGCAAGGCGGAGAAAAAAACGCGCGCGACCAATTAGAGCGCGAGCGGTAAAAAGGTGCGAGCCTCAAAACTTGAGCTGTGGCGAACCCCTCCATATACATAAACATGTTTATTACTATGTAATACTGTGTAATTATAACTTACGTTATTCAAATTTAACCTATTTGCAAAACGTGACGCATGTACATATACACACAGCATATACTGCATATATACAGGTTATATACATGAATATGGACAGCTATAGCTAATGTCAGTTCCTAATAAAATGTCACCTGTGGACCAAATAGTCTTTCTTTTAGATTTCTCTTCAAGATTTCAAAGGATGGTTCTAAAATTTATTGTAGAATTTTTATTTATTTTTTAAATTAATTTATTTTGTTTATTTATTTATTTATTTATTTATTTATTTATTTATTTATTTATTTATTTATTTATCTATTTTTCAATAGATAAAGACATTGTCTCAGAAGGTTCATGGCAGAGCTGAGGACCCTCAGTTTGAGAAACCTCACATCTGGGCTGTATAGTTGGTGTATATTTGGATTGGATTCGCCCTTTGACAGTCATATGATAGACACGCCTCATAAGTCCTCATAAATCATTGTGATTAGCTTTTACATGCTAAATGGTGTTCAAGTGCATTTGAAAATATTGACAATGTCATGCACTCAGGGAAGAGTTTGCTTTACACTATATAGCAAGCTAACGCTAAATGAACCACTGTAAGTTTGAGAGGTGGCGCGCTGACCGGAGGACATTGCTAACACAGTGGTGTTTGTGGGGGACGTGATGTTAGAGGGGAAGTGGTAGCTCAGTGGTTAAGGCGTTGGCCTGCTGATCCAAACATTGGGCTTTGATGCCCAGCACTACCAAATTACCCCTGCTGGGCCGCTGAGCAAGGCCTTTAACCCTCAACTGCTCAGTTGTAAGTCACTATGGATAAGAGTGTCTGGTAAATGTGCTTTGTAGATAATCTCATTATAAAGTATAACACAGAGTTCTGTGCTAGCTCTTAAAAATATAATTAAAAAACCAAAATCGTATCTCACTTGATAGAAAATTTATTTCCATGTCATAATATTGACAAATACAGTGTAGAAGTAGAGATTTTCGCATGAGTAGTTAATGAACTACAAGATAAATGCAAAGGTTTATGTGTTGGTTTTAGCATGAACTTTGACAGTTTGAGTCCCTGATCTGTTTGAGGAAGGCGTTCAGTCCAGTATCAGCAGGCAGTGAAACTGTTAAGCAAAGTGATCTCAGACCAGCATCGATGAAAGCTGTTACAACACAAGTAATGTTTGAATTGAAAGTGCATCTACTGCTTCAAAAACATGAGTAAAATAAATCTTTGTTTTCCTTCACAAGTAAAGTTTTTTACAATTTTGATTAATTTAAACTCAATACCTACCGTAACTTAATGAAACAGCACGGTGGCAGAGTTGTCAGCACGCCTGCCTAACAGCAAGAAGGTCATGGGTTCGATTCCCGATTCCCAGAGTGTTTCTGTGTGGAGTTTGCATGTTCTCCATGTGCTGGTGTGGTTTTCCCTGGGTATTCTGGTTTCCTCCTGCCTCCAAACACATGTGATTGGGCATAGCTGAATTAGCTACTCTAAATTGTCCATAGGAGTGAATGTGTGTGTGAATGGTTGTCTCTAAGTGTTAGCGCTGTGATTAACTGCTGATTGTACAGGATGTACCCCACCTCACACACTAAGTTAGCCGGGATACACTCCAGCGCCCCCACGACCCAGAACAGGATAAACGCTAGATAATGAATGGACAAATAAATTAAGTTCACATGAATTAATGGGATTGTCATATTAAACAAATGCCCATTTTATAATTTGTAAATATTAATTACCGTATTCTACAAAGTATTCTACAAAGATGAATATGGGGGTCATTCGGAGTATAGATTTCCTTAAATGCGCCCAAACATTGATTACAAATAGTCATATAGTCATTGTCATACATATAGTAGTCAACCAACCAGCCAGTATGAATTACTATTTAGCAAACATTCTTGAGAGACATAATATTGTAAACATAGGTAGAGGGAAATGAAGACTTTGTACAAAGCCTTAAGCAGTGACTTAATTAGGACTTTAATAACAACAGTGTTAGAAGCGTACAGTGTATATTTGAATTTTAAATAAATGCGAAATAAAAACGAAATGACAATAACTAAATGACAGGCAGAAAAAATGTTTTTTTTTCATAAAGCCGTAAAGCATCAAAAAACTGTGCAAATTAGATATAAAACATCTAGTTTTGCCTCCCACCACCCGCTCGACCAAAAGAAATTTTCAAAACCCACCCAAGAGTTTGGCCCTTGAAAAAGACCCTTAATCCCTAATTGCTCATTTTCATGAATGAGATAAATGTAAGTAGCTCAAGATGAATCTGTCTGTTAAATGCTGTAAATGCAGAGCTATGTTCTCATCTTAATTTCCCCTCCTAGTTTTTACAGCATAAGATATACGGGCTTTATTTTTAGTCATTTTTATTGTCTGTTACATAGAGTCTCCTGAGACTGGAGCCTTTGCACTGATGCTCTGCCTCATGGCCCTGATAAATGAACAATGAACAGGAGTCACAGAGCTGAACAGAAGTGGTTGAAGCTACACCATATGGTCGTCGGTGAATTCTTAAAGAATTAAATGTCATCAGGATGCATAAATCTGGCTAATTTAAAGTCAATAATTCTGGACTCAGCAGGGGTGTAGGCATATCGTTAGGTGGTACTAAACATCAAGAAAAAATAAGCATGAGATTTTTTAACACTATCGCAGCATCTAAATAGTTTTATTGAGATACTCAAATGCGGTGGCACTAATGTATATTATATTATTATGATATATTCATGGACCGTATAGTATGTAGTTTCGAACAGGTCATAGGCATGTTATTAATACATTCATTTTTAATGATGGTACTGACGAAAGGTCTGATATTTAACTGAGATTGTTTCAACTTCATAACACATGAAATGAGTAACACATGACTACTAACACATGACGTGACCTCATGACGTGACCTCAAACACACTTTGTTTAAGCTGTAGACAAATGATTTATAGGTTCAATTTTAAATTCAATAATATCATCATTATTAAATATCAAGCAGGCTGTATAGTCGGTCAGTTGACAGCTTTCCCACCTCACAGCTCCAGAATCCTCAGTTTGACCTTGGGACCGGGATATTGCGTGCATGAGTTATCAAGTTCAAATTTCCAATTCAGATCTTATTTATCACATATAACACATACATGCAGTGAATTGTTTTTATTCCGCATATCCAAACTTATGAATTTGAAGGCTGGGGTCAGAGCGCAGATACAGCCAGAACGTCTGGCGCCCCTGGAGCAACTGAGGTTAAGGGTCTTGCTAAAGAACCCAATGATGGTAGCTTGCCTGGTGCGAGGCTTGAACCCCAACCTTACCATTGAGCCACCACTACCCAGACACAGATCGCTTTCCCGTGTCTGTACGGTTTCTTCAGGGTTTTACAGTTTTCTCCCCTTCTCAAAATCATGCTGGAAGTGACCAAACTAAATTGCCTCTAGGTGTGAATGACTGTGTGAACATGTGGTTCCATCAAGGTTGTAATTTCTGCCGTGTGCATAGTGTTCCCAGGAGTTCCCATAGTGTCTAGCCAGACTAGAGTTCTTAATGAAGATGAATGAATGAAAGAACCTTTTCCAATCAAAAACAAAACTACCTAATTATATTTAAAGTCGTTTTCTCGTGACAGTTTCTTTAAATCTCCTGTAACAGGAGCACACTGTTCCTAAAGTTATAATAGTACTTGTTTTCATTTCACAAGCTCTCTCTCTCTCAGTTGCAACTTGTTCCACATGAAGTGTTTCCCACACATCCATAAAGTTCAGGCTTGGTGACACCTGGTTCCTGCAATGAGACACTGAAGCTGCACTCAACTCAGTCGCTCAAATACTTCTGAGTGGTCTATTCCTAAATGACAAGCCAAGCCATAATGATGGATTGAGGGCTAATCAGTAGATGCATTCATCAGGCTCAAAAAGAACCCTACACTGCTCTAGGTCTTATAATTAAGCGTGGGATACAACATGGACGACGGTTAATAGCACTCAGCATGACTCTAGAGATGCTGCAGAGCACACACACACACACACACACACACACACACACATACACACACACACACACACACACGCTAGACAGATCAGCAGAAGGCTAGGCACTAGTTCATGATTAAATGCAAAAAGAAAAACTTTCAGAATCTCTATATAAATTTCACATCGCGTTATTGATGACTTTATACTCAGCTGATACCAACGATCCAGTTCACCCTCCAGATCAACCCCAGGCTTGTATTAAATTACAACGTGAACAAGGGTTCTCCCTTGTGAAATCCATTTTATGACCAGGTTCCATAATTGTCAAGAAAACTATCCCCATGTGTAGCATTTCACAAATAAGTGAAATAAAGATCATCCATATTCAGCACTCAAGGTGAGCTGAGACGTCGACAAGAGAATGGAAACAAAGAGATATAAGGCATGCCCTACCAAGTTATCTCTAACCATCGCTCAAATGATAGACGCTCACACTTAAAGCATTCCAACCCATATAACAACCCTAAATGTAACATTTCACAAACAAGCACATAAAAGATCGTATAAGCCCCATACAGTGTTTGGATGATGCTATCTTCTTTATAAATCTTTTTTTTTTTAGCTATTTCTTCATCGTGTAAAATGCTAAGAGATATACGGGTATCGTTGTCTAGTCTGCCTTTCATCTAAGTTTTCTAAAGCCATCAGTCAAAAGTTGCATGTCTACGTTGAAGGATATTGAATTCAGAACCATTCACTAAAGCTTGTGCAATATTTTATGCTTTGCCCACCCTAGCAGTAGTAAAGCCATGCTGACAGGACAATACACCAACAGATAATTTGCTGGGTAAAGTGTTTCCAGGGTTGCCAAATGTATCCAAGAGCTACCGGAGTGAGTTCAAGCGGTTGACATTTGATAAGAATCATTCATCAACTGTAAGTGTGACTCTGAGGCCTGATGAAACGGCGCATTTGATTCCACCCCTTTACCTTTTCCGTGGAACAGCATTGTGTAGTGTGTTCCAACATGCTTTAGGTCAATCCGGTTTTTAATTGGACATATAATAATAGAAGATCTGAATGATTACTGACATTTTCAAATCCGATTTGTCACATACACACGTGTACATGCAGTGAAATGTTTTATTTTCTGCATATCCCAGCATATCTGTCCAAATATGCTGGGGTCAGAGTGCAGGGTCAGCCAGAACAAATGGCACCCCTGGAGCAAGTGAGGTTAAGGGTCTTGCTCAAGGACCCAATGACAGCAGCTTGTCTGGAGCGGGACTCGAACCCCCGATCTTCTGATCACTGACTCAGAGCCTTATCCACTGAGCCAACATCACCCCATATATATATATATGTATACACATATATTTTGGACATATATTCAGTTAATACTTGAAAAAATACATTTGCTTTTAAGGCTGAAGCAACAGAGGCAAGGAAAAACCCCTTGATGGTGGTGATGGTAAGGCCCTGGGTCAGTAATCAGAGGATTGGGGTTCAAGCCTTGCACCAGGCCAGCTACCATCATTGGGTCCTTGAGCAAGGCCCTTGACCTCAGTTACTCCAGGGGCTCTGACCCTAGCCTTCAGCTTCATAAGCGAGGATATGCAGTATAAAAACATTTCACTGCATGTGTGTTTATGTGATAAATAAGATCTGAATTTGAATTTGATATCAGGGAGAAACCAGATTCAAATGGAAACCACTCCTCATGTGAGTGACACCTGTCTACACACATATCATGTAAAATATCCTGCCTCCAGGACACTGAATAGCATACAATACCGTAAAGGGTCTTCTACATACAGTATATCAACGGTGGTCTTTATATGACGTCTGTGTAATTACAAGGTAAACAAGAAGAATGGACAAAGGATGGTGTAAATATTCACGGAAAAGGTTTACATGAGAAATATACAGTAAAGCTTTCATCTTGGAAACTGTTAACGTTCACACTATTGTGATGGTTTACGAGGTCTAACTGTTAGAGAGGTCTCTAATTAGACACCCGTCTAATAGGGGACGTGTTAAAACGGTGGTTAAAGTGTTGGCCTGCCGTTCCAAAGACTGGGGTTCAATTCCCAGCACTGCAGAGCTACCACCGCTGGGCCCCTGAGCAAGGCCCTTAATTCTGAACAGCTTGGTTGTAAATCACTCTGCATAAGAGCATCTACCAAATGCTGTAAATATGTCATTTGTTTTAATTTGAACTTTTCTAATCCCCATACGCTGTTTGTACTACACTGAAATCGTCCCTGTCCATGTAAATGAGTTTTATTAACCACAGTTACTTCCATCTAAATGGCCCCAATGGTCCAGCGGCTAAAGTAATGCACACGCCACCATAGTGTGAGTTTGATTCCTGGCAGGGTTCCTATCTTGCTGTCAAGGAGTGTTGGTCCTAAGCCCAAGCCCGAATTAAAAGATATGTTTGCTTCAGGAAAAGCATGCGGCATTAAAACTGCGCAAAAACGTTGCATGTGGAAACTGTGCACCGTGGCAGGGTCAGGAAGACACTCAAAATGAGAGTCAGAATATCTAATGTCATTTTGAGTGCTTCTATACTTTAAGAAGAAAATAGTATTTTTTTTGTTCAATAGTTTACTACCGCATTTTATTCTGAAATATAATGTTAATTTTGTTTGGCATGTGAGATGTGAGGTGGGACAGCACAAAGTTAGCATGCCTGTCTCACAGCAAGAAGGTGATGGGTTCGAATCTTGCCCAGGTTGTTTCTGTGTGGAGTTTGCATGTTCTCCCTGTGCTTGTGCGAGTTCTCCCAGGGTACTCTGGTTTCCTCTCGCATCCAAACACAGCTAATGACAGCTAGTCTAAATTGTCCATAGGAGTGAATATGTGTGTGAATGGTTGTCTGCCTCTGACATATAGCAGTGAGAACAGTGTTATCCCTGCAATTAACTGTTCATTGCCCAGGGTGTACCCTGCCTCATGCCCTAAGTTAGCTGGGTTAGATGTGCCCCCATGACCCTGAACAGGATAAGTGTTAGGCAATGGATAGATGGATGGAAGTTTATGGGATGGACCTGTAAACAACAGATGTAAAGAACAGACAAGTTATATTGTTTCTCCTTAGTGCCTTAAACTTAGTACCTTCACATTTCTAAACTGTGGTCAGCAGTGTTTTTTTTTTTTTTGCTTAAGTGCTAGAAAGTAAGCGTGGCCCAGGAAGAACTTGAGTCAAGCATTTAAAGTCTAAAAGCTCTTAAGACCTTCAAGGTTCAGAGAGCTTCGTTCAGAAACCCTGCATTTACAGTCCTGTTACATTCTGTCCTGTCAGCACTTTTCACTCAGTCTTTATTACTGCACAACCATAAACACACAGAGATAAGCGATGTCTGTTATACAGGTATAAAAGTGTATATTAGTGAAGCTTTGCTTCTATGTACTGCATTTAAATGGAACACACATAACAACACGCTTTAAAAGCTTCTATTGATGATAGATGTATTCTAAAAACATAAAATGCATTACAATCCTAATGATGCCAAAATATAACATTTTATAATTCAGAATTTACTCATCTTTTTCAAACCGTTGTCATCACAAATGTCATCTGAAATGCATCAATGAATATAGTGACTCATTCATCACACTTCCGGTTTATGCTGCGAGCGTAGTGCCTCACTTCCGGGTTTGAGCCTAGAGTCTGTTTGCCTGTTGCAAAGTATTGTTCATTCACAGATCAGACCAAGCTCCGTTCACCTTTATGCTAAACCTCTTAACGCCACTTTATTGGGTAATATTACTGACTTAACCAGACGTTTTTTTTTACTTAAATCGCCCCCCGTTATTCATAACGACTTACACACCGCGCTAGTCGCGCTAGCCGGCAATGCTGCATACATGCTGTTTACATTCCGCATTCTCTCTCTCGCGCGCGACGGACCGTGTTCTCGCGATACTATGACTCAGTCATACTCATGACTCATTTTTTTTACTT
>JAOUQX010000036.1:18786591-18799489 GCA_028566295.1 Liobagrus marginatus
TAGATAGATAGATAGATAGATAGATAGATAGATAGATAGATAGATAGATAGATAGATAGATAGATAGATAGAAAAACAAATGGACTTAAACAATCCAAAAACGAATGTGAAACTGTTAAGTAACAAACACCTAAGCAGAAAACACATCCGTGCAAACCTAATCTTCGAGCATGTTGCCATAAAATATTTTATGATGAAATTCACATCTGAATCATTTTCTGCATGCTGAGACAGCTGTCAGCAAACATTTTCCTCTGTAAGTTTGTTAACAATGAAAAGTGAATAATTCATACATTTGCAGCATTTAGCATACGCTCTTATCCAGAGTGAATTACAACTGAGACGTTGAGGGTTAAGGGCCTTGCTCAGGGGCCCAGCAGCGGTGGTAGTGTGTTAGTGCTGGGAATTGAACCACGATATTCAGCATGAGCATTCAAACACCTTAACCACTGAGCTCCCACTTCACGCAACTTAATACATTATATGTCCATGAAACGTTCACATAGCCTAATAACCAATAGCCAGTACAAATACAGCCTATAATTTGTTAAGCCACAATACATTTCTTGATGAATCATAATGCATTTTTTTCCTCTGAACATTTTATTACTTTAGCCTATTAATAACACAAAATCTAACCTAGTTCTTTTTGTTATAAAGACCATATTGCACATACAACAGCACATATTGCTCAGAGGGTAATAATGATTCATATGGCTAATCCAGTTTTATGGTTTTGTGGGTCAAGGCTGTGTTCTCTTCTTCAGACTCAGCAGCAATCCAAGCGTCACGCATGCTCCGAAATTCTTATAGCCCACATAGCATTCGAACGTGGGTTCATGGTTAAATGTGTAAAACAGCCATGAGACCAGCCTTTGTTTAGGTCTCAGCATTGGACTGATCTGGAACCGATGGAAATGTGATCATATTGTCCTTGTGTAGTCAGTCATTGTCTTCAGGGGCGCTGGAGTTTATCTCAGCTAACTTAGTGTGTGAGGCGGGGTACACCGTGGACAATCAGCAGTTAATCACAGCACTAACACTTAGAGACAGACAACCATTCACACACACATTCACCCCTATGGACAATTTAGAGTAGCTAATTCACCTATGTACAATCACATGTGCTTGGAGGCGGGAGGAAACTGGAGTACCCTGGGAAAACCTACACAAGCACTGGCAAATTTCACACAAAAACTCCATAAGCGGAAATCAAACCCATGACCTTCTTGCTGTGAGACAGGAGCGCTAACCACTCTACCTCCTTGCCGCCCGTTCTTGTGTAGTATAAATGTCATTTTTGATGATGTCATTTAGATTAGATCATCTTTAAGGTCACTGAACACTAATGACACACACATGCTCCCACATCAAGAATGCATGGCAAGTGTCAGCATTCTCGCATGGAGGTCAGGTGTAATGCAGGGCGTTTGGGAATGAACATACAGCAGATACGACAGTCCTTTGTTTAAGTGCAGCAGTCACACTGAGGCTGCATCCCGAACCGCAGCTTTACTATCGGAAATATGACGTCATCGGACAGTCGGACGGTCTGCGCGTCATTAGGAATGATTAGCGATGGAAATGCTTTCAGTAGGGTGCAGTGTGTGAGGTTTGGGACACAGCCGTGCACAATCACGCCTACCTCAGCTGTTCGCCTGTAATGAGGACTTCAGCCATGCGCTCGAGTTCGGCAGCCTTGTTCTGCATGGTGTTCTCGATCGAGTCCATCCCTAAACATGAAAGCGCAAACAAACAAACAAACAAACAAACAAAACAAGCATGCATTAACAACACATTCGCCAATACTACAGGCTAGAACCAGATATCATGCTCACAGTAGCCAGAATGTGCATTTATTGTTGTTTATAATAATAATAATAATAATAATATTTAATTATTCTTTTTTAAATGGCTTTTTTATTTAATTTATTTTTTAATAGAACAGAATTATAATTATTGAATCTTATTTAAATAATATTCATATTATATTATATGTATATTGTACAATATTATAATATTATTATTATTATTATTATTATTATTATTGGACACTATATCTACTACAATTAGAACGGGTTTTATTATTTTTTTTATATAATCAACATTAACAAACATGCCAACGCTTTTCCTAATAAGTAATAGGAGCACGTGGCGCAGTAATAACACGTAATAACAGTTCATTCAGCTAACAGCGATTGAAGTAGATGAAGAAGAGGAGGAAGAGGAGGAAGATGACCTTTTTTTATTCGATTTGGCTATGAAAGTGTTTCCAACAATACGATCAGTCACCCCGTTGATGTGTCCATGATGTCCATAGCTGAAGCTTGGCTCGTGCAGCCTCTGTGTGCTTCTTCTTGACTGTTTAAATCCAGCTGTCAGGCGTAAACTTGCGCCTTTTGTATCCCAATCAAAGCAAAGCGCGAGATCGATATGGTCGCACACGCGCGCGCCTCTGTGTGGAAAATGCAAAACGCACGCGTATTGATTTCTTCAGAATCTTGTTCAAGGCTGTAAACGAATTAACGATCATGTGTCAAGATCATGAGTGGACTATAGCGTTATTAATCAGCGCGCTGACCGGATGACTGCTGAGTGTTTACTATCCCGATGTAACAGCACGCCTAAGGCTGCGAGCAGGGCGAGTCACTGGGGCAGTGCACTGACAAGGCGGGGTTTGGCAATACACTAACCGTGTCGCACATTCACACATTATTTTTTTTTTTTTTTTAACTAAAAGTAAAGAGATTTGTCATTTGAAAAATGATTACAAATAAATAAAAAACGTTCAATTGTTTAAACTTCCTGTTATTAACATTTTAAATCACAAATCCCAAACAGCTTCCTACATCCTTCATATGTGCACTATAACCGGTTTAAACCAATACCTCTAAACTATACATTCGCCACTGTATAGCTCAAATTCAAGCGTTTGGGATGCGGCCTTCACTGTGTTGGAAAACCAGTTCCTACAGCGACATCTACTGCATAACTGCTGTATCTGCATGGCCTAGAAAACGTCACGCCCAATGCGTTGTTGCCAGATCCTAGATTTTCTCATGTTCCAAAGGCATGCAACATTTTACTTTTATTCATGAAACTATTGCATTAATAATATATTCATATGAATGAAGGAAATGTCTGAAATGAAGGTTAGAAATAATACAAAAAACCTTGTTAATAAACTCTTGTTAGTACAGGTAAAATTTAGCTTTTACTAACTTAACTGTGTTGTGTTTCAGTGAACCCATATATGTATTTTTGATTCTTGAAAAATAGTATAAATAATAGTTTAAGAAAAATAATATTATTTAAATAAAAAATTTAATAGGTGAGATCAATTTAGTTTATTAAACAGTATACAACACTCTACAGGTTTACAAGCTGGAAGGCAAGAAGCTCTGACAGAAGTGCCATCTTTTCAGATATTAAAATTATATTTGTTTCTTACACCTCATTCACACGTTCATGCCTCATAAACAGTTTTGTAAAAAAAAAAAATAATACAATTTATGTGGCATGTATAGATGGATAACAGGATCACAGGGACAGTCAGGTGTTTACATCATTAACAAATATGATATACAGTACGTATAGACAAACATATATACAGTACAGTTCGGGGTGTGATATTGTGAAAAATATTACACTTCATGCCACTTTTTGACATTATTGTTTGGTATTGTAGATTATAAATGAACAATGCACACATTGTGATCATGTAAAGGTATTTGACGCCGGCTTAATTCGGAGAGATCTGGCAACCCTTCTCCAACGAGTCTTCCGCTAGAATATTGCGGGAAAATTGAGCTAACAACAAGCTGAGGGAGATTAGCTTTAGCGTTAATGCTTGCTGCTCTGCTTTCTTTAAATTAGAGACATAACAGCGAATATCTGACAGCGTAGCAGACGCTATGCGGACATTAGAGGAGGTTCAGGCCACGCTACAAATCGCCAAGCTAAAGGAAGAGGACCTGCATCCGGTAACACACTGCCTGTCATTCAGCGACAATGTTTCCTCTGGAGATTACTGCCTCATGGAGCTGGACGATACCCTCTGTAAACACATCGAAGCTGGGAAAAGGTGCTTATCGGGTTTGTTTCGAAAGAGAAATGTCGTAAAGCATAATTTGACATAATCTCCGAGTCGGTAAGCACGCTAGCTACACCGTACTTTTGTACATTTTGGAGTACTAGCATATAAGACTTAAGGCTACTTAAATTTTTTTACTAATATTTAATTCTTTTTTTTTGCTAATTTCTTTTATAAATTTCTTTTTTTTTTTTTTACTAATATTTCTTTTTTTTTTTTAACAGACATTTTAGTTCCTCATCCTCGTGATAACAGAGCTAATGCTAATAGCAGTCAAAACAGTCAGTGTTTCCGGTCACGTGACCAAAACAACCCCCACCCCCTAAGATAAACTATGTTTATTAAATAAAATTCTTAATTTGAATAATTTTTTGGTGGGGTGTGCGCAGTAATGTTCCGATTGTATGTTAAAGCAGTTGGGTTAAACGAAGGTGAACATTCTCAATGTTGTTGTTTTTTTGATAGTTAACAGTTATAGGTGATATTAATATATTACTTGAATAATATGGTAATTAACATAGTAGCCTCATTGTTAATTATGTTGTCGCATGTGAGGAGACGTCGCCCAGTAAGTAGTATTAGCTCAGTGGTTAAGGTTTTGGACTGCTGATCTGAAGACCGGGGTTCGATTCCCAGCACCGCCCACTGCTGGGCCCCTGAGGAAGGCCCTTAACCTTCAACTGCATGGTCTTAAATCGCTCTGGATAAGAGCGTCTGCCAAATGCTGTGTACTTCAGTAAATCTTTATTTATATAGCACCTTTTAAAACAGTGTTTACAAAGTGCTTTACATGATAACAAATTTAAAACATACAATAATAATAATAATTGAAGATCTGAATGATTACTGACATTTTCAGGTCCTATTTGTCACATACACATACATGCAGTGAAATGTTTTATTTTCTGCATATCCCAGCATACGCTGGGGTCAGAGCGCAGGGTCAGTCAGAACAAACAGCACCCCTGGAGCAAGTGTGGTTAAGGGTCTTGCTTAAGGACCCAATGATGGTAGCGTGCCTGGTGCGGGGCTTGAACCCCCGACCCTCTGATCACTGACCGAGAGCCTTATACCGTTGAGCCACCATCACCCTCAAATAATAAAATAAAAGGATACATGCATACACATAAAGAAGATAATAAAATGAAATCCAGAAATAAAGAAAGCGACATAAGATTTAAAAAAACAAAAAAAGTAATAGTAAAGAGTGAGACTAAAATCCATGTCGGGGATGAAATGCATAGTTGTGGCCAACAGTGCCATGTTTTTCTGCATGCTAGATAACCATCATGTAAGAAATTTAGTCGTAGCCAAACACGAGTAAATGTGAGGCACTAAATTCTAAATCAGGATTGGAGTCTAAAGAAATGGAGGAGTGAACGTTATTTGACAGAAATACATTTTAATCATGCATTTAAAAGAATACTGCATCAAGGTAATGATTTAGTTCTATGAAAACCATGACCACCACTTTACATGGTCATTTCCTCCCTCACTCTATTTATATACAGTCTAACCCTCTGACATACAGTACAATATTGTATTGTGTGTATATATTTATATACACTTTAACCCACCGCTGTACAATATCCCTCTCTCTTTCTGTGAAAATTGTTCTCTTTTTTCCCTTCGATCTCACTAGTGTGTTTTGGTCAGTCGATAAAGCGTTTCACCGCACGTTGTACAATGTATGGTTGTGTCTGTGACACATAAACTTTGTACTTGAAGTGAACCACTGATCGATCTTTAGAGTGAAATTGTGCTGCAGTCGATCTTTGATTACAGTCCAACCATATACATACTGATTGCTCTTTGTTGTGCCGCTTCACCATCAGTCTCACGATCAGAGGTGACAAAGATGAGCACGCTGTCCTGTGCAGTGAAGACAAGACCTATGACCTGAAAATAGCAGAAACGTCCAATTTGCTGCTTGTTCTACCAGGATGTAGAACACCAGAGCAGCTCTCTGAGGGTGCATCAGAGCCTAAACTAATCCATGCCCAGGTAAGCCGTTATAGCCCCTAAAATGGCATACAAATTTCAAATTCTTCAATTATCACATACACACAGTGACATGTTTTTATTCCACATATCCCAGCTTACGAATTTGAACACTGGAGCAAGTGAGGTTAAGGGCCTTGCTCAAGAACCCAATGAGGGTTGCTTGCCTTGTGTGAGGCTTGAACCCCCGAGACTTTGATCACTGACCCAGAGCCTTACCATTGAGCCACCAGGCATTTAATTGAGGCCACCACCCAGAACAGAGGTGATCGCTTGGTATTTAAAGTTGCGTGAATTACCCACTTAGTCGGTTATGTGGCTTTGGCTTTATTCGTAGCTTTTGGATTACATTCGTTCCATTGTAAACAGTTTATTGTTAGAGTCGTGGTACAGTCAAAAAAGCAGAGACACATATGGACACACTGCTTTCATAACCTTAGTGTAGCAAGTCTACCTACTTATGTGTCTGGAGGAACCAGAGAACGCAGAGGAAACCCCCAATGCTTCCCCCATAAAACATACAAAGGGAGAACCTGCAAACTACCAACCATCCGTTAACCTCCTGTGTAAAATCTGTGCAGTGTCGCTGTCGGTAGTGTCGCTGGCCATCTCATTGAACTGTTGCTTTGAGTAAAAATAATTTAGTAAATAGTAAAAATGTAACCGTAGTTTCTGTTGCCAGATCTGGGGTTATGCCAACAGTTACTGGGAGTTGAGATGCCAGCGACCAAAGTTAAAGAAACTTAAAAAGCTGCTTATGGAGAACCCATACGACGGCCCACCGATCGGTGCACAGGAAGAGTCTCCAGAGCTCGTAAAGGTACAAGAGCTAAGTGCATGAGTCCTTCACACGCCGGTTTAAACGTATTAATTATGTCCATTTACATGGCGTAAAGTGCACCCAGGTTTGAATGCTGTATTAATTGTCCTCAGTATACTATGGAGGACCTGCTGGAAAGAATCCAAGGAAGCCAACAGGAGATCGAGGCCTCCCTTCAACGCATTAATGGCTGTAATATTGATGGTCAGTATCTCTGTATGAGTGTTGTATTACCTTTGTGGAGGCTGAGCGCTATGAGGCTAGAATATTGTTATTTGGATATCATTAGGATAACACAATTTTACTTTTATTCCAAACAAAATGGAAATGAATAAAAGGATTTGGGTTAATGTTTGAGCTTATAAAATTAGATAAAGTACGTAGTATCCAAGTGTGTAAAGGCTTAAGCCATGCTCTCACTACATGAGTTTTAGGCTCACTCATTTTGCCCTTCCAGGAATTGGAGGGAAGGACCTTCGATCGGGCCTGACGTTTGTTGCACATTATCGGGTAATACGAGGCGTTTACAGATCGAATCTTGCACCTGCTAATCTGCTCTCAACATTACGGGCCCCAACGATCATACCAAACATGTTTCTTATTTAGGAAAAAAGTAGCGCTTCGGTAATTTACGTATCGCACTCGAAAAACAGAAATGTCCGCATGGCTAGCTAGGACCTAACCGTGGCTAAACGATGACGCATTCACGTGATATTTGGCAACTCCATAAAGGGTTGTGTGCTGAACGTGCGCTCATAATTTGGAATGCAAATGTAGTCGGGGCTCTGAGAAAATCAATTTGGTACTTTCGCCCCCCTTTACTTGCATCCCCGCTCTCCCCTACAGCAAGATGTCGTTGGTACAGTATCCGCTTTTCCGTGTCCCCTTAGGTCACATGACACGCTCCCGCTGGCACTATGATTTTAGTAGCCTGTCGTAGTGTGTGACGCACTGCGATTCTGAAATCCGGTAGTGTGTGCATGTTTACAATGAGGTGGATTGAAAAACTCCTGTAGTGTAATCACGTAAATAAGAATTGAAAGTAAAATTGGATACGGTTAGAAGATTATTTGTAAATGAGCAGAGTTGTTGTTGCTCACTGTTTTTTCAACGTGCTAATCCTTAACATTAGAATTTGACTATGAATTTGTCCCATCACCCAGCTCTTATGTCATGTCATGTTACATGACACGCTAAACTAGCTCCACTCTGAAGCTAGCGTGTTTTACGCCTGCTTGTTCTCTGCTCCTCAGGATACTGGCGGATTTTGGATTTTGATTACGAGCTGAAGCTCCTGGGTCACGTGACTCAGCTGGTGGATTCCGAGTCATGGTCTTTTAGTAAAGTGCCTCTCGGCGTGTGTCTGGAGGAGCTGGCGCCTTTAGAGCCTGAGTGAGTGCAGCCGGTGGTCATTTTATCTTCATCAAGATACCCAGAATGCTCATTCATTCTTATTATTCTTTTTAGTTGACTAAAATTAATGTTGTACCGTTTTATAGTTGCTCATTTAATATGGATCACAGCTGCATATTTTAGTGAGTAGTGTAAGAGTGTGTGCACTGACTGCACTGCACCAATTTCAGAGCAATGATCGAGCACTGTCTCAACTGTTACGGCAGACGGTATGACACTGAAGGTCAGTACATTTACTCGGTGCGTCAGCATGTGACTTTCTTTCTTTCTTTTGTGAACAACTGTTTTTACATTTACATTTACAGCATTTGCCAGACGCTTTTATCCAGAGCGACTTGCATTAATCGTTGAGGGCCTTGCTCAGGGGCCCAGCATTGGTAGCTTGGCAGTGCTGGGAATCAAACGCTGACCTTCTGATCAGCAGTCCAACACCATAACCATTGAGCTACCACTTGACCCATTGTAAATTAATGAATCGCACACACCCTTCTACACCCCAGGTAGTTTAATATAGTAATAATGACTTGAAGTGGTGAGACGCTGCAAAGGAGTTAAAAAAAAGAAAATTACACAAATAAATAAATAACGAGGGGGGAAAAAAAATCATTTTAAAGTTGGAATAGGAAAAAGAAGAAACCAATGATGTGGTCACGGTAAAGGGAACACCCCAACTCAGTGGTGTTTTAGATCAGGGGTCTCCAACCTTTTATAAACTGAGAGCTACTTCTTGGGTAGCGATTAATGCGAAGAGCTACCAGTTTGGTATTCACTTCTGAAATAACAAATTTGCTCAATTTACCTTTAATTATATTATTATTTATAATAATGGGTTATTTTTAAAACAAGCCCGTGGGGGACTCATGTGGTCCTTATGGGAAACCTGGAGCTCGCGGGCACCGTGTTGGTGACCCCTGCTTTAGATTATGCTCCTATACTGAAGGCGCCAAACTTAATCACCCTCTCACTCATAAATTCGAATATAAATCTATGTTTATCACTGTTTACAACTAAATATACCACTCATGCACAGTCACTTTAATACCGTTTTCTTACTGCTCCATTACTCAATGCTGCTACTGTATACACTAACCACTTGACTTTACTGTGCTAAATAATGCTGATATTTTAACTTTTAACGCTGCTATCATTATTTAGTAGAATGCCACATATCGCACTACGTTCTATGTTGTGTGTATTGTACTGTACTGTTTGTTTTGGACTGTCTGCACTTGTTGCACTGTGTGTTGTACGTAGCGCTGTGTTGTTCTGTTTTGTGTTATGTTCTTATGTGACTGTTGTTCTGTTTTGCGTGACTGTGTTATGTGTAGCATCATGCTTCAGGTGTAACGTTGTTTCGTTTCGCTGTGTATTGCAACAGCTGCATATGGTGTTACAACATTAAAGCTTCTTGAATCTATGTAGGACTTCATGTGATGTCTGACTTTGTTTTTTTTTTGAAACATCGTCCTGCTTTACTCGCTGTGTCGTTTGCTCAGATGGAGCGGTGGCGTATGCGCTAGACGAGGATAAAGTGTGCAGGGCCCTGGCTCAAATGTTGCTGCAGAACTCTGTTAAGTTCAACCTGTCCGAGTTTCAGGAAGTGTGGCAGCAGAGCGTTCCCGAGGGCATGAGCACGCGGCTGGACCAGCTCAGCGTAAGAGCACGCGTTGCACATACACACTTTTGATCGTGTTTTGCACTAACATGCCTTGTTAATAGTGGGCTTGGTGTGTGTGTGTGTTGTGTGTGTGTGGTGTGTGTGGTGTGGTGTGTGTGTGTTGTGTGTTGTGTGTGTGTGTTGTGTGTTGCTCAGGGCTTAGCTCTAGTGGACCGCAGCTCCAGGCCCGAGACCATCTCACTGTTGCAGGTAGAGGATCTTCCCGAAGACACGCTGGAGCGCTTTAACGCTCTTTTTGCCATGAGGGAGAAGTGGACACAGCAGGACATAGAGCCCTACATCCGGTCAGTAGCAGACTGTCTATTGTTCTACCGATCTGTTCTATGCGTTTGGGTTTTCTTTCTTTCTTTAAAGTAAAGCTAAAGTTTAGTGCTGTATGAATTTTCAAAACGTATTGGTGATGCCATGCAAGTAAGTGAAAACTAATTAATAATAGTACAGTTATTGTTTTAATGTGCTAACTATAAAAAAAAAGCTGTAAGAATGACAGTTATAAACTAAAAAAGACATTACCTACAGTATGGCTATCAGTGTGAAAAGATATAATGAGATATTTACACAAATGTGAGGGGTGTACAAACTTTTGTGAGATACTGTGTATATAAAAAAAAAAAAATGCATCAGCGGTGTTCAGGTATGTTTTGTAAGGCGTGCCTGATCGAGTCTTCATCTGATATGATATGTTACAATCATCATAGCGCCTGATCGCACTAATACTACTGTAGCTAAATAATAAATCTGCACTTTTCCCGCTCCACAAAACTAGTAAAAGCATTTCTGGAAGTGTGTAGATTATGACATGAATAAGAGTGAGATTAAGTCTGGAATAAGACGTCCAAAATGAACGTTTGGATGGAATGGTCAGGTGTTACAAAACACTCGTCCTTAAAATAAAGATATAAATATGATAATGCACAGTAAATGATTTATTAATTCATGATTATACAGCGTAGAATGATACTGATGCTGTGTTCTTGTCTTCTGAGTTCTCTTAACCAACTTATACTTTCTATTTTAGCTCACTTCTGGGTTTCTTAAAAGGGTTACTTCCTCTTCCTCTTCCTCGAGTGCAGTCTTGTCCATGTCTATATATGTTCATATTTAAAGTAAAGCAGTATGGTGTGAATTATACTGCTGACTATAACAGTAAGACAGAAATACATTACAATACAACCCTAACCCAATACAAGAAATGCACAGAAACACGATGTATACTTGGCAAGTATAGTAGTACAAGATAACCATCTAGCTAAGTTCCTATGACATTAATTGGATAATAATAAAAAATATCAACAATTCTGTCATCTCTAAGAATCATACACTATATGGCCAAAAGTTTGTGAACAGTATAAGAGCATACCTCTATTTGTGTCTTACCAAAGTTGGGATTCCCAACTTTCTGGCAACAAGTTTTTGTATGTTGCAGCATTACATTAGCCCTTCACCAGAACTAAGGCATCCAAACACCATTTCAGCATGACAATGCCCCTGTGCACAAAGCTCTGAGCTCTTTGAAGACATGGTGTGTTGTGGTTAGTTTGGGAGAACTCTATGTTCTGCACGGAGCCCTGACGTGGACTCAAACCAACTGAACACCTTTTGGATGAACTGACTGCACCCCAGACCTCCTAAACTAACGTTAGTGTCTGATCGCACTAATACTACTGTGGTTAAATAATAAATCTGCACTTTTCCCGCTCCACAATTTAGTAAAAGCGTGTTTCTGGAAGTGTGTAAGTTATAACATTAGTAAGAGTGAGATTAAGTCTGGAATAAGACGTCCAAAATGAACGTTTGGATGGACTGGTCAGGTGTTACAAAACACTCGTCCTTAAAATAAAGATGTAAATATGATGATGCACAGTAAATGATTTATTAATTCATGATTATACAGTGTAGTATGATTATTAGGCAGGTGTTAATACAGTAAAGTGGTTAATTAACACCTAGTCATTAGCAAATATGCACAAATTTCAGTCACATGATGGACAAAGTCATAGCAAATATTGCAGTTTTAATGGCATCAGGATTCTTTTGTGTTTTATTATTATTATATATTATGTAGACTAGATCAAGTTCATTATTCTGATGGTCATTTAAAAGCAGGTGAAGACAGAACACATGCAAACTCCACACATGAACAACGCGGGCAGGAATCAAACCAACGTTCCCATGAGAGATTTGCTGTGAGGCGCTCGTGCTAATAACTTTCCCACCATACCCGCCTGACGGCACACGTTTGGTAATAACTGCAGTCTGGTGTATTGTTGTCTGGTTGAATTCTGTTATTGGGATTGGTTTGTAAGTGCACTGGAAGGCAGGCCTTCCGGACCTTATCACAACCCAATAAAAGATACTTAGTTTTTTGTTTGACGTTGGTTACGACACATTTGTTGTCCAAGTGCACAGTAGTGAATGAGAACGTACGTTTGCTGACACACAAGTTACCATCGTATGTTACTTTACCTCCTGAAGAACAGATGTTGTTCACTTGTTGTTTCATGCTGTAGGGGATAAATGACTGAACTGGTCGACGGCATGTCCTTATTCTCGTTATAAACCTTTGCCACTCGTTTTGGTCAAGGGTTTGTGGTGCGTCTGGACGCAAATGCTTGTACAGGAAATTCTTGTATCTCTTAGGATCAACAGACTCCGTACAGGGGCCGGAGCAAGTAACCGATTGGCTCGCAAGAAGTGCCCAGAGTAAAAGCACAGACACGATGTAGAACGACATCATGGGTTTTGTATCTGAAAAGGAAAATAAGGACTAAATCATTCTTATTTATTAATTTCTACTTTGTTCTGTATAGTCAGTGATTTGTCACATGTACATCATACGTGGTACAACATACAGTGAAATGCTTTGACGACTGACCGAAAGTTTGCTGTAAGT
>JAOUQX010000036.1:18937259-18947760 GCA_028566295.1 Liobagrus marginatus
AATTTCACATCTATAAGTACTATAAATAAATAAATAATAACTATAAATATTATTAATGTTTAGAATGATGGGTTATGCGTCACTGGGATAAGTTAGCTGGGAAAGACTCCAGCGCCCCCGTGACCCTGAACAGGATAAGCACTAGATAATGGATTAATGAATGAATGAATGAATGAATGAATGGGTTTTTTTTTTTAAAATAGAGACATAGTATGTTTTAATATTGCATAATGAAAGTCCATTGTATGATAACTGTAGTCATGTTTTGTTGGAAAACATACAGGTCTGGAAGTATTTTCATTAATTCGTTCGTTTGTTCATTTATTCAATCATTCTATTGCGCTTATCTAAGATGAATTTATAAAGCGTTTTTACCAATAGAAATTGCCCCAAAACAGCTTTACAGAAGATAAACAATAATAAAAAAAAGTATAATTCCGAAGTGGGTGAAACGTATTCCAATAAGCAGCCTGGGGCAACGATGGCAAGGAAAAACTCCCTAATGTAACGCTAGGAAGAAACCTTGAGAGAAACCAGACTCAACGGGAACCCCATCATCACATGGGGGACAGTGGAACGTGTAGTTACAGGTAATATGCAGTGTAAATATAAACATATGTCCAGTCTAAACAGGTTTATATCCAGTAGATTCTGAGCAGTCCATAAATTAGCAGACCTTCAAGGTGATTACGGGTTCAGTGTTAAAATGTTCATTACAAAGTTAATGCTCACTGATGGAGAATCCGGGCACAACACCATCACCGCTTGTTTTCGCATACCCGTCCATCGTCAGCAGCAAGGATCACCTCCAACCAGAGAAAGGGAATCGGCACGGATCAGGTAGGACCGAAGCAGTCCTTTCCAGGAACACTGGGAGCTGGGGAGTAGCATATATAACTCGGCAGGAAGATGGTATGGAAATGTAACGGGTAAATACAATATACACCACTAACAAGGTGCAGGAAGGGACTACGGAAGTAACGTGTCCCCTTGATCTGCTCCTTTGTCTAAGAGAGAACGATTTCTAATAAGATTGACTGAACAAATGTTTTTAATCTGGACTTAAACATTGAGACTGTGTCTCAGAACTGAGTTCTGAACAGTAATTGGAAGGCCGTTCCATAACTGTGGGTCTTTGTAAGAGCTTTTAATGGTGCACTTGGTGAAACAGGGAGATCATCCAGAGTTAATCTGTAATCTGCGAGCAGATTTCTAATTTCATGCGGCGCGAGTACAAGCACTTGTTTTGTCTGAGTTAAGCAATCGGTTAAATTGGTTAGCATCCAATGTCAAACGTCCTTAACACAATCTTCGATCTTATTAAACTGGTGTCTCTCGTCTGGTTTTGCTGTAACATACAGTATAACTGAGTGTCATCAGCATAACAGTGGAAACTAACATCATATTTACAGATAATTGCACCAAAAGGTAGCATATATAAGGAGAAGAGAAGTGGGCCTAGAACAGAACCTTGTGGAACACCAAACTTTACCATAGCAAGCATGAAGAAGTTCACATTTACATCTACAAACTGATAACGAACAATCATAGAAGACCTGAGACAAGAGTGGGCCCTTCACTCCAACCATGTTTTCTGGCCTTTTGAGGAGATTAGTGTGATCAATAGTGCAAAACGCTGCACTAAGGTCCAATAACACCAACAGGGAGACACAACCCTGATCAGAGGCCAGCAATTAAATTAAGTCTGAACTTTTTCCATAATAAAAAAGTTTATCCCAACTAACTTAAAGCGTAAGGCGGGGTACACCCCGGATACCCATCTCCAGGTAATCACAGGGCTAACACTTAGAGACATCGTATATATTCTGATATATTATACAGGTATATCGGACTGTTTTAATCAAACAGAAGAGTCCAGCTATTTTATGCATAAAATAGTCTGTCAAATGAATAAAATGATACAGATTTGACACGACAGCAGTGGCACATAGATAACTATCTGACTTTAAAGAAGTTTTAAATAAATAAAAATAATCCAAATTAACAGAATATCTCATAACTTTTTTTTTTTTAATCATTTCCAAGTTAACAGTAAGTGTGATATGAAACACTGCCGTTTTAGTTGTATATCATAAATAACACTCCTTTAAAAATATTTCCCAATTTCATAGTAACTCATATCTGATTTATTTATTTTTTTTACATTTCAATTCAGGCAGAAACAAAATTGGCAGAAATACCGGTTGGTTAACAGATGAACAGTCTTTGCAAGGAGTTCATTTCTCAATCAGCGATGGTTGTTTATTCTTTAAATTATGCACACAGCCAAATACAGAACCCACAGAATACAACAGCGCGATGGATCAGATTGGTACCAGTCACTGCCAGTTCACCGACATGTTTCCCACTGCCTTAAGATGAAATCTGTTATGAAATAGAAATCTTTTCTACCAGGTCACTGTGTACAAGATTGCCGTTTCCCTTGCTGATAGAATACGTATAATTTACATATATAAAAAACACAAGTAAATATTTTGTTTTGGACAATGTAAATGCTTTTAGACAAATACAATGTTATTAGAGCTGATAACAGTCAGTTGGAAATGCTGAAATGTGACTGAAATAGCACTCACCAAAGTTTCATTTTCATTCATCAGTTTTCATATGGTGTTAATGACCAATGTGTGACAAAAAAGAGGGCCGTCAATGTTAACAATTTTAGCGCGTTAATATTTAACGCAAATTAATTGTTTGCTCAAGTTTGATCCCAACGTCATCCTGTTATCGCCCTGCAGATGGTTAGCAATCACTGTGTGATAAAGGCACAGTAAAAGCCAGTAAGCTGATGACAGAGAGCACGTAGCCCGATGTGTTAAACAGCCTCTTGTGCTAATCAAAGCCGATAACTGTGATTAACTCGATTGACAGCACTAGAAAAGGCATAACATAATTCAAAGTTTCATACGTTCTATTTTTTTTTTTTTAGTGTTGTATTGCACTAAGCATTCCTAACATACTTTAACCATCTTGTCAGAGAATTTTTAAAAAATGCCTTATTTGTTTCTTTTATAGATTTTCTTGGCAAAATTAAGAAAAACAGAATGGGGAAGTTTTTTAGCATGCTGTTGGATGAGGTTTTGCAGTCGCAGGTAGCTCTCTTCCTCATACTGGTGGTATCGGACTGGCATTTCCAGAGTGTCGTACAACGCCTTTACTCGCTCTACACTCTCAGCATCACTCCGGCCATAGCACGCCTGAGACAGACACACAAAAGAACAGTAAGGTAATGTTGAAAAGAAGAGGCAATTTATTATTTCTGAATCGCTTTGGTACATGCAACATTAGCCGTTTGTCAGGCATAAACGTAGAAAAAAAAAACAACAACTTATGAACGAATGAATCCATTCCCACCTCCAACTCCAGCCTCTGCTCAGGAGCCATCACCTTCAGCGCTGTCACCACAAGCCAGCTGCATTTATTGTCCTGGATATCAGTGCCAATCTTTCCTGTTAATGCAGGGTCGCCATAGCAATCCAAATAATCATCCTAGGAACAACAATCAAGGCAGGATACAATATATAATATTGGCATTATATATACATTGCCATATATACATCCAGTTCGATTTGTAGAAATGAGGCTAATGTATGTCAGTACCTGAATCTGAAAGAACTCTCCCATTTCAAGTAAGATGTGTTTAGCATTGCTGTGTTCCACTTCACTGTCAATTCCTGCCTGTGATGAATTGGAACAACAAAGTCAACATCAAACCTATCCAGTTCTCAAATAGAACTCGTCAGATTCATTACAATGCACGACAAGAAACTGACCCAGAAGGAAATAGTTTAAAAATTGATTTCAAATATGCCAAATATGAAATAAAACATATTTAATATGCATCCAGGACATTCCATTATGTTCCGAATAAACCACTGGCAGACAGCTAAGTCTGGAATAGAATGCCCTAGCTTGTAAAATATCATTCATTTGGGTATACAGTTCTTACCACAAATGCTTTAGATACTGTATTTGTCCCATGCAGACCAGACCCAAAAATCAACACAAAACCTAAAACTCCTGTTTTATTATTACCTTTATTCTAACATTATGTGCGTGTTGAAAATATGCTGTAGGGAGTAATCAGAAATCTTGTAAATTTAGGGATCTCTTACACTGCTCACTAGACTTTTATATTTTGGGCACTTGAAATGACGGCCACAGAAATGTTTAAAATTCCCATCAAGAAATAATTCTTGATTTTTGTTTACTAGCTCACGGACCAAGAAGAGATTTACATTGGACACTTGATTCTATTGAACTCTGGTTTACGTTTATCTTACATTATCCCAAATGTGCATGGAGAACAGTTTGCAATGAACGATTTTTGCCGTTTTATTATTATAATGGTGTTAAGACACCTCACTTCTTTCTGTATACAGTATCTCAGCACTCCCCCTGTCACTCGTCTTGTGGAAACTAATAATGTCGTCATTGCTGAACAAGTGCAGAGCAGAGTTGCCTTCACACAGTTCTAGGCACAATTCCAGTGCTACACAACCTCCTGCAAGTTTTCTTAGGTTTGCTACAGCGGTATGCCCCCTGGTTTCCATTGCCAATTTTGTAAGCAATCCATGATCCGATTTAGACTAAATCTAAAGCATGAAAGCTCCCCAAGAATACTACTGGTCTAAAAACTATTCTAGTATGAAAAGCAAATCATTATCTCTATTTTTCCTTTTCCCCCCCATTTAATTAGGTGCTTAATAAATCAGCATGAAAATAATGGTGATATATTTAGACTTATAGACTCACCATGTACATTGCTGCAGCCACTGGCAGATAAAATGAGTAGAACGCAGTCTTGTACTTTACTATGGCTTTGTACCTGAAACAAAAGCAAAGCCATTAGACAGAACACATTGCACATGATGCATGCAAACACATTATAGGGCAATAACTAACTCGTTACACAAAATTCAATGTCATTTCTTACGTCGTAGTTTCAGTTTTCCTTTCATCAAGCATAAACAATACAGCACACAGTCTTGCGGTCTCACCTGTCCATGGTAAAACGGTGTAAGTCGATCTTGTTTGAGGGAGCAGTCATCAGATCGAGGGCTTGGCCCAGCTCTGTCTGGAACGACGTCTGTAGCAGACACAAAAAAAAAACCCCCAAAAAAAACGCTTTAATGAAGAACATGACAGTTTCTGCTCTCACATCTTAAGTGTGTTAGTCGCTGAGTGTTTGGATATGAGAAGACTGGTGATAAACCGAGGATTTTCACCTCAGTAAAAAGTTCCAACAAATGAACGTAGTAGGGCTGCCCTCTGCAATGCCTACGCAGAAGGCGGTAGATGGCCCCCTCCAGGAGAAAAGCATCATTAATAGCATCCAGGCCAATGCCTTCCTAACAGATGAAAAGTTCACATAAATCAATAATCTGATCGTGCACTCTGCATTAAGAGCACTTAGTAACACAATCCCACATTTCCGAAACAATTAATCGTCTAAAGTTCCATTTTAAGCGACGCCCTCCTGTTCACACAGCATCAAAGAAAGATACTAGTGTTGGACGGCATCGGTACCGTTTAAGCTACCATGAAGCAGCTGTGGTCTATATGCTATATCATTATAAAAGTAACCAACAGGGAAAGTAACTATTGTGGTCAAATATTTCAAATAACCCGGATACCCCCAATACTAAACATTCTGGCGTGTGTGACTGCGCATATGCTTGTGTGTTTGAACACCTGCACTAGCTACTCTGCCACAGGTTTGCAAGCGATTGAAATTTACTCTACCTAAGCCAATCATCATCATCAGTTGTGGTTGTCTCAAACCCCCAACACATACACACCAATCAGCATCAGCAGTTATTTGTTCCACTTCCAAATACACATGCACACGGCAGAGAAAAAAGTTGCAGGTCCGGCTGAGAGAGGCTGCTCGGATGAAAATCGCCTCAGTGAGTTCAATTATAGTAACGGCATTGTAACTGGGAAACAGTCATTCGTTTCATTACTCGTTAGTGGAACAAATAACGGCAATTAATTACAACGGCATTTATTTACAATTACGTTTATTTACAACGGCATTCATTTACAACGCCGTTCATTTCCATCACTGGTTCGTAGTGGTCATCTTTCATCATTAGTAGCCAACCAAGATTATGAAGGCATTCATAGAAATACTTGTCATGCTTATGACGACTTTGCTTTTTGACCGTGCATATGCATTATCCTGCAGCCATTAGAAGATGGCGAATTGTGGACATGAAGGCATACACATGATCAGCAACAATACTCTAATAATCTGTGGCGTTAACGTGACGATTGAATGGTAACAAGCCCAAACCGGATGTGGCAGCTCAATGGTAATGCTCTGTGCCAGTGATCAAAGGGTTGGGGTTCAAGCCTCACACCAGGCAAGCTACCATCATTGGGTCCTTGAGCAAGGACCTTGGCGCTGCATGTTCTGTCTGACTCTGCACTCTGACCCCAGACTTCAAATTCATAATCTGGGATATGCAGAATAAAAACATTTCACTGCATGTATGTGTATGTGATAAATAAGATCGGAATTTGAATTTGAAAAAAGTGTGCCAATAGAATATTCCACACACCTTTACACCACTCCCACCAGCCTGTAGTGTTGACACACAGCAGGTTTGGTCCATGGATTCAGGATGTTAGTGCCAAATTCTGACCCTACGGTCTGTGTAGCTCGGGATAAATCATGGTTTATTAGACCATGCTACATTTTTCAACTGTCTGGTTGTTGCAGTTGTCTGTGCCCACTGCATTACACTTTCACACCATTATGAAGGTTCTGAAGATTCCCTTCGACATGACTTTATATATGGTACAGCTGCCACACAATTGACAAACTAGTTGTTTTTTTTTTTTTTTTTTTTTTTTTAAATGTGTTGATGTATGGGTGTTCCTAATAAAGTGCTCAGTGACTGTATATTCATGATACTGTTGCAAGATTATAACTTACTTTTCATTTGCAAACATATGTTTAAATTCCTTACAATGTCATGCTCTTCAGTTAAAATATAGTGTCACCCCAAGCTACATAAACCCTGTGTCAGAAAAATAACTGCACTTTTCTAGAATAAGTATTTAAAAAATTAAGTGCTGAATAATATTACAGTTTGGGCAGTTTATTTATACAAGTTTCATTAACGCCTACCTTCTTATACCAGCATGGCTGACCTCTTCGAGTTACTGAGGCATCCATTATATCATCTGCTACTAAAAAGAACGCTTGAAGCTGAAAAGGTAAAAAGAAATAAAAAATTGTTAGAAATGTCCACCACAGTTTAATAGCTCCACATGACAACATCTGAGAAATGCTTCTTTTTATTTATGGGATTTGGCAGATGCTTTTAGATAAAATTACAAACCGAGTGCCTACTTGGAAAACACTCTCATGCTTGGGAGACAGAAAAGTACAAGGCAAGGATGGAACAAGTAAAGTAGATGAAGGAAAAGAACAAAGAAAATATCCAAATTCCTCAGTTACCAGTTCGATGCACCATCCAACCAACAGAGCTCGCTCCACTTCTTCAGGGAACAGTTTAGATGGTGGGATCAACTCACGAAGTGAGCCAATCACGGACAAGCCCCGGTTCCTCTTGCCTCCTGTGGCGTTGTACAGCAATACCTAAAGACCACAAACTGGTAAATATTCAAATTTTCAGGCTAGAAAAAGAGCCTTTTTCTGGCATTTTCTCAAGCTTAAGGGGTGACTTTCTATATTTGCCTATTATTGTGCAAATTCAGCTAACGAATCAAATAGAACATTGAACTGATCATGAACAAATTAATTAATGGTCTCTCACTGGGCTGTACAGTTTATGGCAACTATTTTTATTTCATTTTTTTCTGAATCAGACTCTCAATAAGCATATTACTACATGGTGTACTTTGTATGATTGTGTAAATGTAACCTGAAATTCACATTCAAATTTGATTAAAAGGACAACTATGGACCGACAGTTCAAAATGGTGCCGTCACACCCGGATTAAGACTGCAGAGGCCCCTGAGAACAACGTCCTCCAAGCTTTGCATTAACAACGTGTACAATTCTCTAGATTATTCGCATGCGTTATCATGTTAACGTTGACAGCCCTAGATATATATTATTAAACATCCTTTAGGCATTTTAATTCCACTTTTCAAAACTTTTCTTCAGTTTTACTGAAAATAGACGCCTTTCCCGGTGTGATATGTGACAGGAAAAGGGAGAACGGTAAGCTCTGCAAAATCTACAATTGCACATCTGCACTGCAGATTGTCATATGTTTCAAACTCCAGGTCAGATCTTATTTATCACATACACACAGTGAAATGTTTTTATTACGCGTATCCCAGCTGATGAATTTGAACGCTGGGGTCAGAGTGCAGGGTCAGCCAGAACATAGGGCACCCCTGGAGTAACTGAGGTTAAGGGCCTTAATCAAGGACCCATTGATGGTAGCTAACCTGGTGCGAGGCTTGAACCCTAACCATCTGATCCCTGACCCAGAGCAATCTCTTACCATTGACCCCATTTCTGCCACTTATTTGATTTGCGTGCGTGCGTACATGCATACACACACACACACATATATACACATATATATATATACACACACACACACACACACACACACACGCACACACACGCACACACACGCACACACACACACATACTCATCTATTCATACATTTTTAAAAACTATATTTATAATATGCTTTCCTCCCTCTCTCACCGGGTATATTTTATTCTCATGTGATCCCATTATTAGGTTCCATTTACTCTTTATTGACTTATATTTTTTAGGCACAGGCTGTACTGTATATAGCATTTATAACATTTGATTAGAAGGAAAACAATGAACTGGCAAGACACGAGACGAGGACAAAGAACCAGAATGTGTCAAGATCTACCTCAGTTCATGAAGTCAGGGGTAAAACTTTTACCTCTTTGAGTCTGCTGAGAGCATCAGCAAGTACTGGATCTGTGAAATCCTGCTCGGTCAACTCGCACAGAAGCTTCTCGAAGTAACGGTCGAAAAGCTGTGGGTCTGACAGGTGACCAGCTTTAGTGCAAGTCGTGTCTCCCTGTATGCCGGGAGAAACAGCGAGCGTAGCATTTCAGCACTTTAGCATTAGCTTATTAGCTTCCTTATTAGCTATTATTAATATGGTGTACATAAAGGCGAATTCTTACTTAAAAGTTAGAAAAGAATGCACTTAAGAATGCTCAGTCTACAAGAATGGGTAGGCTGACAGCACACATTTCGACAAAACTACAAGGTTAGCCGCAATTCCACAAGTTAGCCGCAAGCCAACAACTGAATTGCGAGAATTCGACGACGTAAAAGTACACTTTCTGCTACGTTAAAAATAAACGTATACCTTACCATGTTGCCCTTGTCTTCAGCTAATGACAGTGCCGGAACATTTTCAGTTGTCAGTACAGTTTTATTTTACCTGCCAAACGCTGCAAGAAACGTCCCACATTTTAACGCGCGTTTCGGGTTTTGTAGTTTAAACTGTTTAGACGCAGGTTTAAAACGAACGTCTGTACACTTCAAATCCCGAAATGCTTTGCGACCACTCTGCCGACGCATACACTCGGAAAGCATCATATGATGTCAGAGGATCTTATTGGAGAGAGAAATCGGACGAGGCTGGGCTTCCGAGCGAGAAACCAATTGGAACTTTAGATGGGCGGGGCGAATGTCAGCGGATCTCACACGAACCATCTGAAGATGCAAAACGATTCATTTTAATGAGTTGACTGAAATAGTTCAAATGATTCGATTCTTTCACTCGTTCACTTCTCAAATGTATAAAAATGTACCTGTAATTCAAAACTTATCAATTAAACACTGGCTGTGTTTAAAGATCACGAGATTCTCATAATACACATCATATTGATCAGTTCATTTTATTATCATATATAAGGACTATAAAACCATTCTTGGGCACTGTAACCTATAAATCACCATAAAACAATACCTGTTATTAAAGCACTCCATCTAAGAGTCTAGTTGATTCCGATTCACTGACTATGAGCTAATGATATAGATTAATTAATAATTATTTAATTTAAAAATCATCAGCAATCAATCCCATAGCACTATGTAAAATGATCGATTAGGATACATGTACACTCACTGTGCACATGAGCATCAGCAATGAATTCACCGTTCAAAATTAATGTTTACATTAACAATCAGAATTGGGAAATGAGCTCAATCATGTGATCCATGGCAGACTTTCTGTTTTGTTGTTGATGTCAAATGTTATTGGAGCTAATCTACAGAACTATAATGAAATAATTTACAGGAATTTGAAATCATAGCATGACATAGGGATGGTAGCAATAGTAATGTATTACACTGATGATAAATAATTATTTCAATTATTATTTAGAGTTTTATTATACAAATATGTTTCAAGAGTTCAACAAAGTTCAAAGTTCAAAGTTTATTGGTCACATGTACATTATACGTGGTACAACATACAGTGAAATGCTTTGAC
>JAOUQX010000036.1:18965194-18978113 GCA_028566295.1 Liobagrus marginatus
GTGTGTGTGTGTGTGTGTGTGTGTGTGATATGTAGGTTTAGGAGTAGGGGTGTGTGTGTGTGATGTGTAGGTTTAGGAGTAGGGGTAGGGTAGCGGGATAGAATGTACAGTTTGTACACTATAAAAACCATTACGCCTATGGAATGTCCTTACAAACGTAGCTAAACTTTTGTAGATAATGAACATATAGCCTTAGTGCATTGCTTATGTATGCACTGTTTATTGTTAGCTGTGTACTTCAGTTATCATTTTTATATTGTAGTTACTTTTGGGGTGAGGTTTTGCCTTGGTTTTGTTCACATTGGATATAACCCTATTATATATAGCATTCTGTCATAAAGTGGATAGCATTAGACTGTTATGTACGGTCTAAAAAGGGCACAAAAAACCCGACCACGACATTTTTACCGCAGTATTTGTATCAATATTTTAACACACACATATTTGCCTTTCAGCAAAAAAAAAGTTATTTAAAGTGATATTTTAAATACTTCTCGTTTAGCCGTTCCCTCTTTTTTTCTAGCGTGCATGACGTTTTTATAAACAGCTGGCCGAAGACCACAGTGTTACTGTCTCACGTTTCCACAAGTGTTTCCCCAATTCCACATTAAATCACTCACTAATTAAATATAGTTTAAAACTTTAAATACTTTAAAGGCGAAAATGTAGCACACATAACTCATTATTTATATTCTGTTATCTGCAAGTTAAGACAAAAATATTGTTGAATGAAGTAAAAATTAAAACGATATCAGGTTAACCTTATTTTTTGAAGTGATAGTAGTAAAACACATAACAGGCAACATTAATTTAAACATGTTTATACGTCTGTAATCTTATTTCTTTTAACATTACCGCTTAAACGCTAGGCACTTGTTTTTACAACGCTATAGGCTCCACTATTGGTTAAAAAACAAATAGTCCTGACAGTTCATTCACTCTTTGGCCTGTCAATCAGGCAACCCGGAAGTAGCTCTATCACCAATCACAGATACATCAGGCTATCAGAATAACTAGCTGTCTTTTCCGACGCACCGCCTAATGTGTAGATTTGTAGATTAAAGACGTACTCTTTTTCTTCTCCTCCGTCTTTGCAATGTCCCCGGAATCTGCTGCGACATTCTGTTGATGCTGTGTAGATAAATCTTCTTTATGTGGTTCTGTGGGAGATTCTGCGTTGTCTGACATTCTCTAGCTTGAAAATGTTATGACTACTAGGTAGTAGTATTACGGAAATCGGCTTTCAAAATAAAAGTCGCACCGCTTCGAACTCACTGGCGAAAAAGAAAACTGGAGAGGACAAATAAATAAATAAATAAACAAAAAAAAAAATTCATAATAATTAATAAAATAAAAAAAGATTGTAATCCACAGTGCAGTTGAAAGGTTATTAACCAACAATCAATACATCACTCTGAGAGCATTTCTGGTATTTTTCCTGCAGTCTTCTCCTAAATTGTTACTTTATTCATCCTCATTACCCAATTTAACATTCAATAGTGCATCAATGTCAACAGTCAATGTCACGGAGGATGCAGCTTCTAAGAATACACGCCGGATGAGAAGTACATGGGTAATTTAGTGAATCCACTTCCTACTGGCGTGTTTGTGAGTGGTGGGAGAAACTCAGATAACCCAGGAGAAACTAACATACAAAGGGAAAATATATATATATATATATGGCAGCTCAGGATTTGACCTGAAATCACACAAATGTGAGGCATACACACAAACCACATTGCAATAACTTACTACGGAGCCACTAAAAAGCTGCTGCTGAATTCTAGTTAGTTCTTTTTTTTATTTACTTTCACTAGGATTTTTTATTTATTTTTGGATACTCTAAATCTCTGTCGCTTTTAGCGGCCTGATATTCAGCCTGGAGGAGTGAAATACTTGATTTCATCTGCTGATTGGTGACTCACCTTTGCACATCCCGTCTTTGCTTTATAGCATCTTTTATTGGCCAAGGCCTCCCAAAGAGGGTGTCATAGTTCAGTTTGCAATTACAGTACGGTTTTGTTCAACTTCAAGTTCAGGGGTGTGCTGATGTAAATGTAAAGACAATGTCCCATAAAAAAACAGACCAGCGTGCAACCGTATCGTCCATTTAGAAACGTTGTCCAAATGATTAAGTCTATACTGTGAAGCTCACATCATTTGGAAAGTCCTGTGTTTAGCTGGTCTTCTTAAGCGCTGATTAACGGAGTTGTCAACCCGACAGCTTCCTTCTTTCATGAGGGAAGTAGATCGTCACCACGGCTTTGTTTCCAGCAGGACCGTTAAAAAGCGTGACTCCTGGTAAACTGTTAGTATTCGTCCGATCTGATGCTAAGACTACCTCAGACCCAGCTGTCAATTGCAACTATAGGTCTAACTTTAACATTCAGCAGCTGATTATGTTGTAACTAATGATATGAGGCAACATGGCTGAAATGCTGGTGCTGGTAATGACTACATGAACAAACATACACTATATGGTTGAAGTTCTGTAGACCTTCACACGATTTCAGACTCCAGACTGGAAAGGCTGTCTACAAGTTTAGTGTGACTGTAAAATGTATGCTTATTTAGTCCTAAGAGCATAAGTAAGGTCATTTGAGGAGGTCTGGGGTGCAGTCTGTGCTCCAGTTCATGAGGTTGAGGTCAGAGGCCTGTGCAGGACATTTAAGTTCATTTACAACAACTCTGACCATAAAGTGTAGTAGGTTCATTTTCTCTGCACACTTTATACATCCATTCATCCATTATCTAGCGTTTATCCTGTTCAAGGTCGTGGGGGCGCTGGAGTCTATCCCAGCTAACTTAGGGTGCTAACTTTGGTAGGCAACCAAATGCCAAAACATTATGCAAGGACAAAATAGAATCCTTACAGTCTCCTATAAGAAAAGCAACATATGATTACCCCCATAACTAAACGAGCTATCATTATTCAAATGTTTGTCTAGAATTTCTTTTAAAGGCTAGTTTGTTTATTTATTTAAATAAATAAATAATCTAGTGTTTATCCTGTTCAGGGTCGTGGGGGTGCTGGAGTGCATCCCAGATAACTTAGAGTGTGAGGCAGTGTACACACTGTACAATCAGCAGTTAATCACACTTAGATACAGACAACCATTCACAATTTAGAGTAACTAATTCACCTATGCCCAATCACATGTGTTTAGAGGCAGGAGGAAACCACAGTACCCTGCGAAAACTCGCAAGCACAGGGAGAACATGCAAACTCCACGCAGAAACACCCTGGAAATCGGGAATTGAACCCATGACCTTCTTGCTGTAAGGCAGGAGTGCTACCCACTCTGCCACCGTCCCACTACTTTATACTTTAAAATATGTTTCATTTACAAAATATTCAAAAAGTCTTATTTTAAAGTATAAAGTAGTGGGACGGTGGCAGAGTGGTTAGCGCTCCTGCCTTACAGTAAGAAGGTCATGGGTTCAATTCCCGATTTCCCGATGTTTCATTTACAAAATATTCAAGAAGTCTTCAATAAGATAGAAACCCCAAATAGAACAAACGTGCTACCTCATAAGTAAATAGGAGAGGCAAAATAATGTACAGAATGTAACTGCAGCAATGCTGCTGTGCCTGATAGACTTGTACCAGCAAAATCCCAGCACAATGTCGATCTCTGTTTGCAGAAACTGATTTATATGCATGGTAGGTATTTTAATAAACTCACGACTCAGTGTACAACAAAGCAAACTCCTCTGCCAAACTTCTAAATGTTCTAAAAAGGATGTCAAATAAAAAACTTAACCTTCAAGTTGTCTGATCAAGAATGCGTTTCGGTTTCATTGGTGCCAATGACTTTCACAAGTAAAGAGCAAAGAATCAATGAAAGATTCTGATGATTCATATTTTTTTGTATGTTTATAAAAGTAATAGTGCACAACTTTCTAAAAAGCAATGCTTTTCATGCCTTGTTAGAGAAATTCTGTTGTTTTGTCTCAATTTATTCATTTAATTTTTATCAACTTTTACTTTTTCCACTGTCACTTTCGGAACACATGAACTTTAAAATGTCACGTTCAACCTAGAGAAATAATTTACTTAAAAGAAATATCAAGATTTTATATTAAATACACTTTTAGCTGCCTTGTTCCGACAAGCAGAGAACATAATGCCATAAGTCACTACACTATAAAAATTATAAACATGTCACAGCGGAAACTGTGTAAATAAACGATGCACTACAGGACATCTGGACGAAAGTGCACAGACTTTCAAACACTTTCAAATGCTAATTTTAGAGCTCTGCTCCGTAACACGGTTCTTATACATTTCTTAGATCAGTGTTGGTCTTATTTATGTCCTTATGTAAACATTTGGTTTCAACAATATATTCGATAACATTTAGAAATATCTAAACGTGGAAACTCATTATTTATTTATTCATTTATTTAGCGCTGGCACTATAGCAGAGTGGTTAGCACTCTTACCTCACAGCAGTAAAGTCATGGGTTCAATTCCTGATTCCCAGAGTGTTTCTGTGTGGTGTTTGCATGTTCTCCCTGTGCTTGTGTGGGTTTTCCCTGGGTACTCCGGTTTCCTCCTGCCTCCAAACACATGTGATTGTACATAGGTGAATTATCTACTCTAAATTGACCATAGGAGTGAATGTGTGTGTGAATGGTTGTCTGTCTCTAAGTGTTATTGCTGTGATTAACTGCTGATTGTACAGGATGTACCCTGCCCTAACTTGCACACTAAGTTAACTTGGATACACTCCAGCGACCCTGAATAGGATAAGCCCTAGATAAAATTATTTATTTATTTAAATAAATAAACAAACTAGCCTTTAAAAGAAATTCTAGAACATTTGAATAATGATAGATCATTTAGTTATGGGGGTAATCATATGTTGCTTTTCTTATAGTATGACTGTAAGGATTCTATTTTATCCTTGCATAATGTTTTGGCATTTGGTTGCTACCTTTGCTTCTGTTTTGTGTTTTTTTTTTTACACAAACACACGCACACACACACACACACACACAGAGAAAGTGAGAGAGGGAGAGAGAGAGAGAGAGAGAGAGAGCGCATAGGGACTAGGGAGTGAACTAATCAAAGCGAAGCAAAGCTTTTCCTGTGCAGCTCTTAAGCAGTGGGATATCCAGGATGTCTGCCTTTTCTCAGTCTTCATGCTGTATGGTCAGTGCATGTGCAATTCTTAGAACAGCTCTTTCTATATGGCAATAATGTTGTGTTGTTTCTACCAGAAAATAATTTTTTCACATATTCTATATGACCAAACGTTTGTGTACTCCTTTCCAGCACACTCACGTCATAAGTGTGTCTTCCCAAAACTGTTGGCAAAAAAGCTGGAGGCACACTGTTGTCTAGAATGTCTTCATGAAGACATGGTGTGTTATGGTTGGAGTAAGGGAACTTGATTGTCCTGCCCAGAGCCCCGACCTCAACCCCACTGAACACTGTTAGGATGAACTGAAACACAGACCGCACAAATATTACATTTATAGCATTTGGCAGAGCAACTTACATTTTTATCCAACCAAGCACTTTAGGGTTAAGGGCCTTGTTCAGGGGCCCAGCACCGGCAGCTTTGCAGTACTGGGAATCAAACGCCTGATCTCACTAATACTATTGTGGCAACATGGGAAAATCTCCAAATCGTCGCTCCAAAATGTAATGGGACACATTTACAGACGTGTTGAGGTTTTACAGGAGTGCGACTGGAATAGAATGTTCAGAAACACACATGAATGTAAGGTGTTCCAGTAACATTTGTCATTACATTGCCTATTTACTAAAGTCACACAAACATTTGGCTGTATAGTGTATATTATACAGCTTCATAACTATACAAGTAATTAAACACACACCTATTATAATCTAGAAATTAAGTTAAGAGACCATTTTTTCCCGAAGAGCAATGCAGACTATGTAGAGGACAATGTTGATAAACCGGATTACATTAGCCCTAGCAGTCACATCACATCTACGTCATACGAGTTATGTACTCTGGTGTGCACTACATTGCGCAATGACCACTTTATAAAACCTATATTTATATTTATTTCCTTGCAATGTTTATCGTGAAATATGTTTAGTCGTTCGAATAATAGTATGAGTATGTTGTAAAATACTGAATATTAAGAGAGAAAACAGCTGGCCTCAGCACGACGGCGTGCTACCGTCCTAAATAGTGCGCTAAAATAAGTGCGCCACATATTATAACCATGATACCCTTTGGTGCCGTCGTCTTTTGGTGAGTACTATTTAGGGCGCTAGTACGCGGTTTGGGACGTGAACCTCGCTTTTTCCATTCTGCTCAATGCCACAGCTCTCCCCAATAAAAGTCGCGTCACTTCCGCGCCCATCCCAACTAGGAGGGGGAAAAGAAGTAGAGCGCCTCAAAGAAATGATCTACGAGAGAAAAACAAAGAAAATAGGATTTAATCTGTTTTAAAAGAAGGCTGGACGTCAAAGAGTAAAAAGTCGGAGTGTGAGCTTAATTAAGGAGTAACCTTCACATTTGACTAAGTAAGTATTTTTTCCCTCCTCTTTATAGAGTACAATATACAAGTCCTGAAAAACTCCTAAGGGGCGCAGCCACCTTTCCTGTCGCCTTTTTCTTTGGTTTCTATCATCGTTCCAGCTGTAAAATACCACAATTCCTTCATGTTGGCATATTTTTGGGACGCCGGAATACTAAATGGTGTTGTAGAAAAAGCAATGTGTTGGGGGGGGGGGAGTGTGCTCACATTCCTCACACACACACACGACCTAATAAGTGCGGAGTAACTTGATACGTTCCTAAAAACTTTATTACTATATGTAGGGTTATTATATTTGTCCTCTGACGGTTATCTATAGTGTTTCGAAGTGTGTTTCATTCTTTAACGACTGTGGTAAGTGAAAAGGCGGCAAAGCGCGGCGGAGTTGCCTCACGCGCCAGCTGTTGCTGTTCTCGAGCTCGAGCCGTCATCCAGGTAACAAAAATGGCGCTTTTAGCCCACAAGTTAAAAAATAGTAAGGCGTTCGAGAAAAAACAATAACAAGTTAAATGTAATAAAGAATAGTTGCTGGTGTATCCGTGTGTCATTATTAGCAAAATTATAAGCGAGTGTGTACGTGTTGGTATTAGAGCGCGTTTTCACTGTTCCATGTAAGAAACTCAATACTGACCCTTTAAACTGGAGCGTTTGTTAAGAAAGCAAGCTGGGTTTAAATTCCGTTGTAGTAAGCCAGGTTTTAAGTGTGTCCTAGTTTTTAGGCTGTTTTCGTTGTCATTTGCATTCTGCTTTTCCTAGCAAGTAAAATGTTCCATTCTGCCTGTCTCAGCTGAGTGTCTTTCATCAGATACAAGTTTAAAACATTGTTTTCATTTTTAAATGAAGTAAAAGACAAAAACAATTTCGAATAACAAATGTTTAAAATATTTGTAGTTCAATTTACTACATTACTGCATCCAGGAGATACTTTTTTGTTATCATATTAGATTGCTGTTATTAATTTAGACCCATTTGGCCTTTCCAGTGGTGTATTACGTTACCATTCCTCGTGCCTTATGGTGTACTTGCTAAATTAGATCATTTATTTTAATTTTACATGCAAAAAATCTTAAATTCGGATAAAATAGTTATGCTATACAAAAAGAAAATCTTTTTTTTTTTTGTATTGTAATCGTTAAACAATAAATGTACCAAATTACTTTACATAGTGTAATGGATTCTTAATAAAATGTCATTAGAACAAATCTTATCAACACTGTAGTTTCATAATATCAGTTTCAGTTGTGTGTGCGCGTGTTAAGTGTAAAGCCCCAATGAAAGAATCCAAAACTATGTTTTTGCAATTGATGTGTCTCACAAGTCTGAGCATGGCTTCGGCATCACCGCTCCGTCAGCGCTTTCTCACTCTTGCTGTGTGTGTTCATCTTGTTTTCATTGCATCATCCTGGCTAGATTTAAATGTCTCATCCATATTGCCAATCTGAAACTAGGAGATTAAAACTGCCACAAACAACAACAATGACTACAAATATTCCAACAAGATGACCCAAGTGTGACCCAAAGTGGCATGCATAAAGAGTTATTAGAAAGTTCACAAGGACCGCTAACTTAGTTATTCAGCTAATTGCTACAGCCAACATGAGAACAGACAGATAAATGATTATAAGGAAAAGGATGATTTGCAAAGTTAAGCGTTCTTCAAGGCTGTGATTTGGAGACATGGAATTAAAATTGGAAATGTATTTTTGTAGGAACGTTATTTGCCTGCTAACACTGTGAATGTCTGTTTGTAAGATCAGTTCTGCTTTGCTATAGACTATTATAAATCGCTGTAACATTCCCTCTTGAATTTTATTTCACAGTACCAATGCCGCTCCACAAGTCGGGCCGGGCTCATCGCCTGGATCCCACCATGATCTCCGCGCCGCTCGGTGACTTTCGCCACACCATGCACATCGGCCGTGGTGGGGACGCCTTCGGAGATACCTCCTTCTTATCCAGTCATGGCCCCTCTAACACGGAGTCTTTTAAGTCCGTCACCTCTCCAGTGGAGGCCACCATTGACTCCCCAGAAGTGAGGCTAAATCATGAGGTTGAAAGCATACCCCCGGATGAACCATTTACACAACTCCATCACTCTGAATCAGTCTCCTCCTTCGATCTGGACCTGGACCTGGGGCCGTCCATTTTGGGAGATGTGCTGGGAGTGATGGACGGACTGGGATTTGGCAGTAACTGGACGACAGGAAACGAAGGTGAAGAAGCAGTGTTTATCTCTGGTAAGAGCAGTGCAGATAATGGGATATCACCCAATGATGCGACCAGTGAGCTGAACGAGATGAGAACAGACAGCCTGAGCAGAGGCGGTGAACATCTGAACGATGTCAATGGAATTAAATCTAAGGGGCTCCGGCCAAAGGTGAGATTTAGCGACAAAAAGGAGGAGATCGTTGGTCAGCAGTATGTAGGTGGCGAATTAGAGCTGGAATATGAGAAGGAAACGAGCCCAGTGGGAGGAATGGAGGTGAGGGCTGAAGCAATGGCTAATAAAGGAGCAGGGAAACCGGAGCTGACTAATCACCGACCAGACATCAGTCCCAGTCCATCTTCCTCAATGAGCTCAGAATATGAAGGCATCTCCCCACTGGACAGGAGGAGAGAGAAGGAGCATCAGTCAGAATCGGATTCAGATGAAGAGGCCGTGGCAGAAGAGCAGGGCTATACGTTTGAGGATGAGTCGGATGATGAGATCGGCCTTTAGGAGTCTGTCGTTGGGTATGTAAAGACCACGCGTGGAAAAGCATGCGCAAAATGTTATGAATAACATAAATGGGAGAAAATACCAAAGGGATAACAACTCAATGAAACAAGAGGAACTGGACTTGTAGTTAATGAAAAAAGCATACACGCATAAGTAGATGTTGAAGATTCATACAAATATGTTTCAAGGCTCTAAGATAAAAAAAAAAGTTCTTTTTCAGTGTAGAACTGTAGTATTATTAAGAAATGCAATTTCTATTAGTACTATTAGTCCCACTAAAACCTTAGACAACAATAGAATACGTGTAATATTTAATATTGCAAAACAGCTTTGATAAACAGTTATACAGTTATTATGGATGTTATGTTTTTTCCTATCATGTATTGTTAAATTGGGATTCTCTTAAGTTTCTAAACCATATTACCTGAGAATGAAGACATGGAATCTATATTTACTTGCTTCACAAATTATCTCAATACAGGAGTAAAAGGTTGAGACAAACACCAGTATTCCACAAACGTTGGTTTAAAAAAAAAAGTTTTGTCCTGTAGTGTTAGTCTTTTTTTTTTTTTTTTTTTTTTAAAGGAATATTTAATTTTTTTTAAGGTTATTTGCCAAACGTGAAGTTAAAAGCTTTCATTTATTAAACAAAATGCCAGCTGGTTTGAACTGAGCTATATGCGTGAGCTGTGGAGATTTGCGGATGTTCCTGTGGGAAAGACAAAACACAATGTGTGGAAAAAACAGTGGGTGGACATCATGCTTCTAGATCACAGGTGTTCGCTTTACTACAACCGACAGAGGTCGAGATGGCGCGTACGGCCGTCGCTCTGCTTTTCTGCTACACTTTAAGGAGTTTGTGTAATTTAACACAAGACCTGGTGTCTGCTGTATAAGATTAAGGTACATGGAGAAGATGCAGTACGCTGATACTGGACGTATATTGAAAATGCAACAATTTGAGAAGCTACTATAAGAACGCTGCAAACTTATTTAAGCGTAAAAAACGGACATTTACGCTTTTATCCTCTGAACATTTTCACTACAATCCCTTGCAGCGTTATCGACGACACACTCCCAACACCATCCTGATGCGTCATCATGTCTAGTTCTTATTACACTTGACATTTGTGTATTCACTCAAACACTGCTCTGCTTCGATAAATGGAAAGGTTGTGACGAGTGTTTAAGGAAATAGCGATATCGTGGTGCGCATCATTACATATGATCATACATCATGCATTGTTTTACTGATTATTAGCACATGCCTAGTTGTGTACAACAGTGTGCTTGTACCACTTTGAATTACTATGTGCCTACTTTAAATTGACATATATATATATATATATATATATCTCTGACTTAAGTCAGTTGGTAGACTTTACATGTCTCATAATGACCACTTTTCGATTAAAAGACCTGTTTTTCCAACTGAAATAAAACTGTAGAGCCAAATCAGAATAGCTGGAGACCTGCCTACTGGTATAAACTGGATTTACTGTGAGGTAATCGTGTACTTTACGGCTTAATGTCCCAACAATTGTTTTCCGTGTAAAACTGCATGACATTTTTAAAAAAAAAAAAAAAAAGTCTTAAACTTCTCTTTTTTATAAAATACCCGTCTATTTACTTGTAAATAACGGAATCATAATTAAACACCTGCCAGTTTGTTCTTGGGGTGTTTTTATTTTAGTTTTATTTTTTTTTAAATCCTTATAAATATGAATCCTATTTCAAAGATACTTTCTCTGCTTTATACTGTGTATCCATCACTACTAGTTTCCAAAGGTGAGAAAAAGCGTCTTAAGTGGACACGTCTCCATCAATCCTGCTCCTTTTTATTAATGACCCGTCCAGTCAACAAATGTGTTCACATTTTACCGTTTAGCATTTGCACAGTCATAGATACCAAACTGATGCGTATACTTTTGCATGTTTTACGCTTCATGGCTTCCTTTGAATATGCAGTCATACGTCTCCAAAAATGCAGTTAGAATTGTAGCTTGGTTACATTGCTAGGTACTGCCTACATTCCGCACTATAAACATTTGTCATTTTTAAGATAATTACGTATTTTTAAGGTCTAAAGCATAAAAGTTTTTATTTCTCTCTCGATGATTTCATGATTAAGTTCAATTCCAACGTTCACTTTAAATTCACTATTTAACTGCAAGCTTGTTTATGACATCTACAAACACCCAAATAGAAACCACTTTGACTGTTTTTTTTTTTTTTACGGCATGACAATCAGTTGTGTAAATGAGTTTAGTAATCATGATGCCGTTTTAAGGACACTATCTGCCCTTAAACCATCTGCATTCTTGTGTACGCCATGAAACACTGCACTTCATTTATGTAACGCTATTGGTATTAACATTATCTTTCTAATATTGAAATCTGCAATAATAAATATATTTCTTTACTTCCTGTTACTGCCTTTTTTTTTTTTCGTCCTCATTTCTCGGGTATGCTTACAATTCACATCTGACTTCACCCAAAATTACATTCGGTAACATCAAGCGCAGTATAATAACGGAACAAGCTCAAGTTTAAGCGTGACTATGTATAATTCCGTGCGCAAAGTTTCAAATAGGCAAATATCATATACCGTCACATTCTTTTCCTCATTTTTCTATCACACTGTTTGCACCATCTGGTTATCATAACATTAGGCATTATATAAATAAAGCAGCGGCGGCTGCTGCGACAGACAGCTGCAAAATGAAAGGAAAAGCCAACATCATGTGTCTCAGTGAGACGTCGGGTCGCTATGTGCTTGGCAGAAATACTATAGTCTTTGGAACATCACTGAAGGAATAAAAACTAATCTTTTTAAAATAGACTCCCTGATGCTAGTGTTTCGCTGATGATTTTTGAGACTCATCAAAATATTCCAAAGGCACTGAAGTGGATTCCGAACTGTTTTATTCTCTATTTTATTCCATCTATTAATCCAAGGGGAAGTGGTAGCTCATTGGTTACGGTGTTAGACTGTTGATCCGAAGACCGTGGTTCAATTCCCAGCACCACCAAGCTACTACTGTCGGGCCCCTGTGTAAGGCCCTTAACCCTCAACTGCTCGTGTAAACAGTGTAAACGTAAATTGCTCTGGATAACGACGCCTGTTCTATGCTTTAAATGTAATCCAGCTTGAGATCATCTGCTAATGTGGAGGCGAGCGCTCCGATCAACATAAAAAGTTTGTTTTTATATATTATAAAGGGAAATAAATGAAGAAGGTAACAATTTTTAAGAGGGCAGGTCTACCTTAACCACACTAGCAAAATACGTGCCAAAGTTAACGTTATAGCCAAAAGCAAGTTAACATTATACCCATACGCACTGTAACAACCTTCACTAGTCATGGGAAGGTTTTTGACTAGATTTTAGAAAGTTGCCCTATGATTGTCTGCCTATGAGAACGTCTTGGATGCAGTCAGTGTTCCAGTTCGTCCAAATGGTGTTTATTGAGGTTTGGGTTTCTACGTTTCAGTAAAGGAATAATGTAATGCTACCACATACAAAGACATTCTAGACAACTGTGTGCTTTTAATTTGGTGACAAACGTTTAGTGAAGTGCCACATCAATCCATGCATTCATTATCTAGCGTTTATCCTGTTCAGAGTCGTGGGGGCGCTGGAGTGTATCCCAGATAACTTAGTGTGTGAGTTAGG
>JAOUQX010000036.1:19008710-19023382 GCA_028566295.1 Liobagrus marginatus
TGTGTGTGTGTGTGTGTGTGTGTGTGTGTGTGTGTGTGTGTGTGTGTGTGTGTGTGTGTGTGTGTGAGAGAGAGATGTTCTGTATCTACAGTGTGTCAGTAAGTGCTGGAGATCAGTAGCAGTCACAGTAGCGCCAGCGAAGTGATGAGGGAAGTATGTCATTCGGTCACTGTGTCATAGCGCTAACATCTTTACCATGTGTTTTCTTCTCTCTCTCTCTCTCTCTCTCTCTCTCTCTCTCTCTCTCTCTCTCTCTGTCTCTGTCTCTGTCTCTGTCTGTGTATTTTTTGCAGGCACTCAGTGATTTTTGCTTTGACCCCAAAACATTTGTTCTCAACTCTACCCACTTTAATGCCGGGCCGAGTACAGGTGATTTGTTTTATCAACACGTTCTTTAAAAGAAATCTCTCTCACACACACACACACACACACTGCTATGGGTATTTATATTAATATAATGATTCATTAATATTTATATACCTGCTATTGGTATCATAATTAATATAGGTAATTAAAAAAATCATACACCTCAACATTTCAGCATTGTTGTTTGTTTATATATATATACACACACACACACACACATCCTGGCTAATATATTGCCCCCCCCCCCTTTATCCCTTTTATTATATCTGCTAAATCTTTTGTCAGAAAACAAAATAAAGCATTTAGACATTTTTGCAACTAAAAGCTGCATTATATTTATATACTGTATATACAGTATACTGTACACTGATCAGGCATAACATTATGACCACCTTCCTAATATTTTGGTGGTCCCCCTTTTGCTGCACAAAACAGCGCTGACCCGTCGAGGCATGGACTCTACTAGACCCCTGAATGTGTGTGTCGTATCTGGTACCAAGATGTTATCAGCAGGTCCTTTAAGTTCTGTATGTTGTTAGTTTCAGCTCCTTCACTGCCCACTTACATCAAAAATCCTTGGCCGCCCACGACCCTGTCACTGGTTCATCACTGTTCCTTACTTGTACCATTTTAGATGGATACTAACCACTGCAGACCGGAACACCCCACAAAAGCTACAGTGTTGGAGTTGCTCTGACCCAGTCGTCTAGACATCACAATATGGCCTTAAACTCACTGAAATCCTCACGCTTGTGCATTCTTACTGCTTTTAACATCAACTTTGAGAACAAAATGTTCACTTCCTGTCTAATATAAAATAGGATATACACTGTTTAACAGATTTCTCTATCACTAGAAATCCTGGATTACTACTTGACCTGCAGCAAAAAATTGTCCAGCCCCTTCCAGCAGGTAGGCACTCTATAAAGCTACAGATCATATTCGATTAGCAATCTATGAATGTAAACTAAAGCTAAAATAAATCTAATTCAGGAAGGAGTGGACTAAGAGTCTACCTGTTACAGCCCTCTTAGGCCAATCATTTGAAAGTATTTTGTAAGAAAACGAAACGCACTAATTAAAAACAAAGGTATGCTGGAATAAACCACAAATTACGTTGCATCCTTTTTCTACATTAATGTTTTTTTTTTTTCCATAAATGTTTTTATTAGTTGGATAAGTTAATAGGCAAAGAGATACGCAAACTGTAGATTACTAGTTTGAAAAAAAAAGACCAACACAACAGAAAAACTAGTCTAGTTCCTTACCTTATCGTATATTGCACAGATTTAAAGCACACCTGTTTGTTAGCCGAAAACAGATAACAAACATAACGCATGTGCCTGTGGATACATGCGTCTGCAAGCATGGACCCGTTTCGGAATATGCATCTCGAGAATAATAATTATACACATACAGGTGGACAAACGAATACTGCATCAAGGTTTATGTCACACCGTAGCAGTATAAATAAGATCTTTTTTTGTTTGTTTGTTTGTTTTGTTTGTTCCAAGCCGGCTCTCCATCTCTAACCATGTATGTATGTGTTTGTGTTCAACTGTCTGTAGCTGCTGACCCAGTCCCAGAGAGCTCTGTCTAACATTCACTCCTACCTCTTCAGTTTAGAGAGCGATGCTCTCCCACGCTTCCCTAAAGCAGACGTGAGTGAACACACACACCTCTGAAATCGCTGCATCTAAACCTGAAATCAGACACCATGTAAAGAACGAGTGTCTAAGAAAATGGCCGCTGTCTGTAGCTGCGTACTTTTTCCCTCCCCCTTGTAGAACCCACTGAGGGAGGTGCAGCAGATGCTTAACTCCACTGAGGGCAATTTCCACCAGCTGGTGGCGCTGCTCAACTGCCGAAGCCTGAACAAGGTAACCATAGCAACTTGCCTTCCCCAAAGCAGACTATTTTCACATATAATGTGTTTTAGATGAATGATGTGCGCGTGTTAATTCCTCTCACTCCCTCTGTCTTTGTGTTTTAGGATTACATTGATTCTCTGAAAGGCCTGTGCTATGATGGGATGGAGGGTTTGCTCTATCTCTCACTTTACTCATTCCTCTCTGCTCTGGCTTTCACTGCCATCCTCTGCTCCCTTCCTGGAGCCTGGAGGAGCTTTTCCAGGTAACCTGAACCATTCCTGCTGATTTTGAATTAAGGATTTGAGTCTTATTTATACTGGGGTACGAATGGGACTAAATCTGGAACAGGAAGTTAAAAAAACAACAAATACATATTAATGTGATGATCAGATGACCCAATACTTTTGCCTATATCATTTATCTACTGTAAATATAGGATTTCTAATACAAATATATATATATATATATAATAAAGGACAGATTCTACTATATTATTGTGTTGAGAATTTAGTGATCCTGTAGCTAATAGTAATATATACAGCAATCAGGCATAACAGTCTGGGCACTGACAGGTGAAGTGAATAACATTGATTAGCTTTTCATCTGAATCTATTACTGTTAGCGTGTGAAATGTCACTGTTAGCGAGTGAAATATGTTACTGTTAGCGAGTGAAATATGTTACTGTTAGTGGGTGGGATATGTTACCGTTAGCGGGTGGGATATGTTACTGTTAGCGGGTGGGATATGTTACTGTTAGCGGGTGGGGTATATTACTGTTAGCGGGTGGGGTATATTACTGTTAGCGGGTGGGATATGTTACTGTTAGCAGGTGGAATATGTTACTGTTAGCAGGTGGGGTATGTTACTGTTAGCAGGTGGCATATGGGGTTCTAAATAACGTGCCAAAGGTAAGCAGAATGTGTAAATGTGCTATCCTTATGGCTACAGTATATACAATAAGCTGATTGGCCGTTACAATCGACATATTTACTACCTCTTATTGCTTACAGTGGAAAAACTCTGAATATATTCTTTGCACTGTGCCGCTGCTAAGGAGAGGCTCAGCTTTACAGAGGACAAAGGGATTAGCATTAATAGCAGTGGGAAAACAAATCAATGAGGGATTTTCCTTTTCTCTGCTGGAGTGTGTGTAATCAGGTTCTAAAAGCAGCAAAGATCTCTTTTTCAGAGTGCACATAATGTGTACCTCATTAAACCCAGATCTGATTGTGGAAAGAACATAAAGCGTGCTTGGAAAAACTAAACGCCTTCTTCAGGTCGTTCGGTATTGTGAGGTTTTGTAGCTCAGCTAACTCACATTGTATGTCATTGGAGTTTAGATAGATATTTATAGGCATTTATAAGCAATTATTACATTAGACGTTTTATATATTAATAACCAGGAATGTGTACTTATTAGGCATTTATAGTTAGATTACATGTTGTGGAAGGTCTATTTCCTGTTTAATTCCTGAGCTTCGGTAACAAACCCAATTTCCCCCTAGGGATTAATAAACTCTTTCTGATTTTTGTGCCTTACACCGCAGCAGCTGTAAAGGATTGTTCTTTTTCCCGGTTATATTTACTACAGCATAAAGCGCTCTACCCTCAGACTTTCCTGTGGTGTAAAAAAAGAAAAAGGTTACTGCATTACCTCTGCCTGTTACAAAGCCCAGTTATGTACGTTACAGACACTCCAGTTATGTAGTTATTTATGTTACAGACACTCCATTTATGTAGTTTTGTACGTTAAAGAAACTCCATTTATGTAGTTATGTATGCTACAGACACACCAGTGGTATATGTTACAGACATGGTTCTGACTGACACCAATACTGAGACTGAAATCAGTAGCCTACGGTATGTAATAATAAGCAAATGGGTGTATTTGATTTAGCTTTAATTTCTTTACTGAAGTTATAAATTCCCAAGCAAGTAAAGTCTAGACAAGTACACAATACAGAGCCGGGGTCTTTTCCAAAAAGGGCCGCTGCAGTAACTAGTTTTGATTAAAGACCAAGATGAACTGATTACACAAGTGCAGTTGGATGTGACTCCTGCTGGGTCAGAATGCAATTCTGCCTAGAAAAAGTCTGTCGAACTCTGAAGTAGAGAATGTGCGTGTGTGTGTGTGTGTGTGTTGTGCAGTGAAGTGCGCTAATGCGAGACAGCAAATATCTTCGTTAGCACACAAATCATAGCGCCGTTGATGAACATTCTCTCTGCATGCTCAGGTCTCACACTCTTTATTAAAGATGCAGATTAAATACTCTGATGTTTTTTAAGCCAGGTTATTTGTATTAATTGGACGGTCGTAGTGGCTCCCTGCGAGCTCTATATTATTCTCAAAGCACAGCTTGGTGTCTGCTTTACTTTGATTGCTGTCATTAATCAGGAAGCACGTTCCGCTCTCTGTCATTTCATGTTGTCGGGATACTGCATATTTGTTACCCTGGATGGAAGGTAGAGTTAATGACCATCACATCAAAAATTGATACTAATTAATAACTGTTACACCATAGATCAAATCGTATTACATATAATCCACACAGACTGTCACTACAGTGTTTACAGCAGATTCCTATTTAATACATTAGCTAGACCACATGACCTTATTACTAGCAATGCTCGACTGCAGAACAAATATTAGCACGTCGACACACACCATCCTCCGTCCTCCGGCACAACCCCACGCTTTTTTCCAGGAGCCCGATCTGGTTCTCTGAGGGTTTATTAACTTTGGACAGTGTTCTTAACGGTAATGGCACATGCTTCTTTCAAGACATAAAAACAACCTATTGTTATTATATGAATACAAATTCATATTAGCTGGCATGCAATTGTGTCCTTTAATTAAATACTTTTTAACATTTTTGCTGGTATAAAAGTTCTTCGTTTAGGGAAAAACCATCCGTTCTGGGAACGAGGAAGCTGCAGTAGCTGATCTTTTAGCGCACAGAGTCTGATTTATTGCCTTATTTCCTATCAAGAAATCTGGCCCACTAGCAAATCTATTTAAAGCTCAACCACATGGTATATACTACTCCTTCCAAACGCAATCAAACGACCACGGCAGTCCATACTGTCGCTTACAGAAAGGAAGGAAACCCATTAGCGATGGATGGATGGATGGATGCAGACTGACAGAAAGGCAGATTTAGACATAATACATGTGTGTATAAAATTGTAATAATTTGAAAACTACTTTTCGTACAAACAGTACTGACCGTCAGATAACTGTAAAAGATTTGCTTTGTCGGCTACTTCATTCACTGCCTTTCTCCTTAGTAAGCCGAGACCTACAGTACACTGACGTTTATAGACCGCATGAGCCATCGTAAACTTTGTTTTATTTTGACATCAGTGTTCTTTCTGAACTGGATCTACATTTATAACAATCGACAGCCCTGCTTATACCCAACCAAGTGCAGAAGTACAGGATCAGCAGTCGTATGCCCCCCTGCCGAGGACTAAACATTTGGATTTCACAAAGCAGCATTCAGGTTGTTCTTCAACCTGACACTAACAAAGCAGACTGTGCATCGCTTCTGCTTCTGCTTCTACCCTCTGAATCAAACCAGATTATCTATTGAACAGCATTAGGGAACAGTGCCATCTAGGCAAGTAAATGCTCATTACAGACTAAATGCCCCACTAGCAGTGATGGATTTCCATTAAATCTCTAGATCAGAGTTAGAGATGCTCCGATCAGGATTAATGCATCTGATACCGAGTACCGATCCCGATGCTTCAACATTTATATAACTGATATGTTCGCTCTCTGATCAGCGTTCATATCTTTTTTCAAAAACTATACAGCAATACTATAGATGTTGCCTTTGTTATATTTGTATACGTTTTTACAGTGATTATGTAATATATATGATGTAATGCAATGTAACTCTTGTTAAATGATTCATTATGCAGTTAACATTTAATATACGTTTAAACTGGGGTTTATGCAGAACACTACGCATATCAGGATACTTAATAGAAGACAAAAATAAATATTAACTTTAATGAACACCGATCAAGCCATAAAATGTGAGATATGTTACAACAAATATCGGCCGTTACAATCTCCAGCCGATCGATCGGAGCATCACTAACCAGCGTCTGTCTATATGTTTAACCACCAGGTACCAGAGAAGGCAAAACAAGTGCAGCAATTAAACAGAAATAAATCAATCAATTAATCAATTAATTACCCAGCTGTTATTAAATGATCCCAAGATAAACCAGAGATCTGAAATAATTTGTTTTCCATTCAGTACAAAAATTCATCTGAGTTTAGCATTCCTGTCCAAATATAAAAATTGAGAACCCAGCTGTTTAAAACCCAGCTTTTAAAGCCCTGAATATTCACATGTACACGTTGTGTGAGCCTCGGCTGTTTTAATAGGATTCCAGAACAATTTGCACATCGCTGGAGGTCTGCTTTTGTCTGGCACGTCATTTAAAGGCAGCGATAGAAAATCCCCGAGCATGCACCTTTCGGCACATGTTTAGTGTTTTCCAAATCGTTTCATCAACCGTTCCCAACGTCCAGCTCTTATCTAAGCTTAGCAGCTGGGATGGAGTGTTAGATCTCCATGTGCTGTGTTAGAAGAATGCAGAAAGCATCATGTTAGAGAGACGGATCGCTGATCGATAGCCGCTCTACATATGGCATTGGCAGTGTTGCGTCTTCTGCTTTCTTCCCATTTTTTTTTCCCCTTCATTTGTCTCAGGCTGCAGATCGTTCAGGCAGCAATCAGCGAACGATTTGTAATGCGGCTCAGGTGGCCTTATATTTCCAAGCGGTATCGTTTGCCTTTGTGTGGAAGCCTGCATGCAAACATTTGGTAGCTTGTACACGATTAGGGCCCTGTTCTCGCCGAGCATGACTTTCACATCAGACACAGAAAGACAGCGAGAGAGGAAAACATGAGACAGAGATGGAGAAGGAGCAAAATAGAGAAGCGATCAATAAACGGATACATTAGAAGCTGCCATGGGACTGGCTGGGCATGCGCATAAGGGACAGCTCACATTAGCCACCGCAGGCCCAAACCAGACAGGCACATTTTTCCTTCCCCCTCTTTCTCCACCATACGGCCGAGTGCTGAAGCTTAATACAATTGAAAAGATACCTTTATCTTTATCTGCAGTCTACGAAGCTGACAGAGCACTACGCTGTGCATTTTGTCTGAACCCGGGCACACATAAAATGCTGTACTTAAGCCAAGCACAAGAGCAGAGGCATCCATCCAGAGAACGAGAGAGAGAGAGAGAGAATAAAGCCCCTGGTGCTGAATGGATTTGTCCCGTTGCAGCCTTAGGAAAAGTGAACATGGGTAGCATTAATCCCGGCAGGAAGTCGTGCAGACACAACACATCCAGTGCCAAAGCATTGCGCTTAATTAGTGAGCAGGTTCCGTCTAGGCAGCTAAGGCCACGACCTCCTCCAGGGGGAATAATGAGCCAGGCAATGTTTGGGACTTCGGGTGCTGGAGCCGAGCGCTGATTGCGGCCTCAGACGTGCTAAGCTGACAGATTGGGGTGACCGGACAGTGAACCGTACACTTGGCAAAGCTGAGCCGCACCCGAGCCAGGGGTTTTGGGCGAATCCCTTGTTTTGTGTCGCCTTTTTGTTTGGAGTGATGGGGGATGGGTTCATGTTAACGGTATGTATCAGGAAGTTTGGACAAACTGAAAAGCAAATCGTAGGACCATGTTGAAATAACACTGAAGAACCCGCGATAAGGAGCAAACGTCAATGGACTGTGAGATTGCCTCCGCTCAAGAGACTGCCTGGATATGGGTGGGTTGGGGGGGGTGGATTTGATGAGTTGCTGTTTCAAAAATCGGTGGTTTGTTGAAGCGGCGAGAAAAGAGAGTGGAGAAACAGCAGGGAACGATTTTATTTGTAGCCCGTTCACATTCCACAGCTCATAAATGAAAATCAGATTGGAGAAGAGACGCGAGTCGGGACGTATTAGCAATTTGCTTACAATGTTGCTGACTTTGGATTCGATTGGTTTTCCAATGCTTTGGGCTGAACTGGGTCTGAACACACTTATCTGAGAGAAGGGAGAAAGTAGCTGAATAGTAACTGATAACAAAAATTTTTTTTATAAAAATATAGTACATGATATTGCCAGATCATTATTCAGCCATGTTAAAGTCACGACTAATGTTCTCTTAGACTTCAGTGTTAATAGTGTAACAGCGTTTAAGGTAAAATACTGAATTTTAGCTACCAATCACAATTTACTAGAAAACCACCAGACACCGCTATCTGCTACATCCAACAGATGTTAATATGAATGTAGTGACATCCTGATCCACTCACTGTCCACATTCTTAGGAACACCTGAACACTCACTCACTCTGTGTTTGTAGAGTAGCATTCAGTCTGTGTAAAGTTTAAACACTATTGTTCATGAAAAGACCAAAAAATCAGCAGTTTCTGAAATCCTCAAACCGGCCCACCTGGTACCACCCACCAACCCATTTGACAACATTCTAACGTTTAATGTGAATCACGCATCTGTGCGGCTCCTATAGAGAGAGAGAGAGAGAGAGAGAGAGAGAGAGAGAGAGAGAGAGAGATAGAGATAGACAGATAGATAGATAGACAGATAGATAGATAGACCGGTATATATATATATTTATAAGGTGATGCCCATGTATACTGTAACAATGTCATCAAGGGTGGTTGTGCTAATATAGTGTATTGTATAGTGTACTAATCTGTTAATAAAGCGTAATTACATGAGTGTTTAATTGGCTGGAAGGGAAATATGGATTTGTTAGGGAATTAAAGAAGGAGGGTCATGTACAGAAATAAGAAGCTCCATGTGGCACTGATCAGAGCTTATTTTTTGCAAACAGGAACCCTGGGGACTTGTATGTTGCGCTAAGGTTGCTGGTGCCACCTGCTGGTAGATGATTTCAACTTCATGTCTCACGGTGCTGATTCTGACCTGATCACACTTTAGGGTGTCATAGAGCTGCTGACAGGTTAATAAGAAGCCATTTTACAAAACACAATATTTATTATTATATATTGGTGTTGGATTTCACATTAAACCCTTTAATAAACCAATAAAACTCTGTTATCGTCTATAAATATGCTGTTAATATTCAAGTTGCCTGAGAAATGTTTAAATATTAATAGAACTTAATATACTGGTAAATAGTACAATCTGGGGCAGTCGAAGACTAAACTCAAATGATCCGCTTTTAAAATAACCATCCAGCCATTCATTGTCTAGCGTTTATCCTTTTAAGGGTTGCAGGGGCGCTGGAGTCTATCCCAGCTAACTTAGGGCGTGAGGCAGGGTACTCCCTGGACAATCGCAGGGCTAACAATTAGAGACTGACAACCATTCACACTCACATTCACATTCACGCCTATGGACAATTTAGAGTAGCCGATTCACCTATGCCCAATCACATGTGTTTTGCAGGGAGGATGAAACCAGAGTACCCAGGGAAACATGCAAACTCCACACAGAAAGACCCTGAGCAGAAATCGAACCCAGGCTCCCATGACCTTCTTGATGTGATGCAGGCGTGCTAACCACTCTTTGCCACCTGCCGTCAAAATGTCACTGTTTAGTAAATGAATGGATCAATACTGACTGTTAAAAGTGTATATTGCAATTTCTGAAACATAACGTCTCAAAAAAATCCATAATAGAATTTTATATCTTCTTGCCCAATCTTATGCTACGTTAAACCATGACCAAAAGCACACACTGTTCCTTCATTTCGTATGACGTCAAACATTAAATTCAAAATTCAGATTGTATTTATCACCTAAACGCAGTGAAATGTTTTTATTCCGCATATCCCACCTTATAAATTTGAAGGCTGGGGTCAGAGTGCAGGAATAGACAGAACGTGCAGCACCCCTGGAGCAACTGAGGCTAAGGGCCTTACTCAAGGACCCAATGATGGTAGATTGCCTGATGCAAGGCTTGAACCCCGACCCTCTGATCACTGGCCACAGAGCCTTACACATTGAGCCACTACCACTCATACAACATCCATTATGTTCAATATGAATGATTTTTTATCAACATGAATAATTAATTCGCAGTTAAAGCTGGGTTAAAACACAAAATATTATGCATACAGATCTCTTATTTCCACTTCACTGCAATGTTTAATTTCCAAAATATCAACAGTATAAATGGATTTTTACGTGTTTAACAAAAACAGTTTTGTGGGGGGAAAACGAAAGTGCCAAGAACATTTTTACTAGATTTGAGTTAAAGTTGGGTAAAAGTACCGCCCTTTCCAATATGGCGGATGTGGTTGACGTACTAGAGTAGCTAGCGACAGCGGCTAAAGAGTCATTTTGTGTTTCCGACGGTCTATGTAAACTTTTTACACAAAAAACACAATACCATTTAGCGTTAATGCGATATTTCATAAAGACCGCGGTTGTAACATTCCTCATTTTACACTTATAGCTAATTAAATGTAAACTCAACAGATATAAATGAAATTAATATTTAATAGCTATTAAATTTAGCTGTAGAATTTGTGATGTTAGCAGTGTCTGTGGCTCGCGCTCTTTCCGGATAGCTAACGGTTTTCTATTAGTTTTGTGATCACCGCATCAGTTTAGAGAACTTACGGTGAACTTGTGCGTGTTGTCGCTGATGCTTCTGGTTGCTACCCAAAGTCCTGCCGATGCAGCTTTCAAAATAAAAGCTTGAGTCGTTTGTAATTAATAAAACAGCGAACTGTTATGGGGAAAGATTCAGCGTCGTATGATGTCATTTCCGGAAGTTCACTATTTCTATAAACAGCACCTCCTGAAATATTGTACTCCTTTTTATGTCAGCATATCATTAAATAAAAACCGAGTATTTGATGATTTTAACATTAGTTTCTGTATTCATATTATCATAAGCAACCTCTGTTTTTTCTTTCTTTTTCTTTTTTAAGTTAAAAAGACAAAGAAATGGATCCTGACGTACAGTATTACAGAGAAATCCATCTTCTGCCATAAAGGCTTCTCATGTGTGGGAATCAGCTAATCAAATGTGTGTAAATGTCAGCAAACTTTAAAATAAAATAAAAAACAAAGGTGTGACGTTTTCAAGCCTATTTCTAGTTCTGAATTACGTCTGGTTGTACATTATTTTATTTCATTCATTTATTTATTTTTATTTAGATAAACTATGTGCGGGTAGAATTACTTGAATTTACTAAAACTGGCCTAGTCCTTCACAAGCTACCTTTATTTCGTAGCCGTTATATCACATCATGCCTAATGTAATTTTGATTCTAATTAAAAACATATCTCACAGTTAAGATATTTCTGATCTTAAATTTGTATGATTACAGATTATACCTCAGCGCTGTTGAATTCTAGAATCTGATTGGTCAGAAGGCGTTGATTAATTGCTATACAAAACATGCCTGGAATCATCAGGAGTAACTACGATGTGTTAAACCTGTAATGAACTTAGAATACTTTGAGGATTTATACGTTTTTCAAAGCCCCTCGTCACAATTTTGTTTGGAAATATAAGTTTATAGACAGGACATCATCTATAAACACACATTGGTGTCACCCACATGAGGACAGGTTCCTCTTGAGTCTGGTTCCTCTCAATGTTTCTTCTTATCATCTCAGGATTTTTCCTTTTTTGGATTGTTCATTATGAACTTTGTAATTAAAAACTTAACTAAGATTCATCGTTTTGTTCATTAATGCTTTATGAAATACAGGGGGGGGGGGGAATGCTATGAAAATAAAACATTATGGGATACTCAAAAGTTGGAGAATCAACAACTTCAGTGTGGTAACAGCAACTCTAACAGCTTGCTTTTTTATTCCTTATCTACCGTGTTTTACAAGGTACTGCAACTACTGTATATTATCTCATTAACTTGTTAGTTATTTGTAACGCCTGATCAATCTCTGTGCCTTTAACTTCTATGGCACAGTTACAATATTAGACATTTATGTTATCTGTCAGACACACTTATCCAGAGCGACTTACAATCGAGCAGTTGGGGTAAGGGCCTTGCTCAGGGGCCCAGCAGTTCTAGCTTGGTGGTGCTTGGAATAGAACCCCCGATTGCAACACCTTAACCACTGAGCTACCACTTCTCCCACTTTAGAGATGATTCACACCACCACCACAAACCCAACTCAAATCATCTATTAATTTATTTCTGTTTTAAATTTATTTACAGTGTTACAAGCATGCTTCCTATATTATTTTCTACAAATAGCTCATTACACAAATACATAGGAATTACAACACAGAAAATATTTTAACGCATTTAATAAAATAAGTGCCTCATAACTCCAATTCGTGTTTATCATTATAAACATATTTTACAACTTTTATCAACAAATATTTAGTGTTTATTTGATAACTGCTAATTTAAGCATTAAATTGTCTTAATAAAACACATTGAATTATTCAGTTCTTAAAAATACTGCGAGCTGTTCTTCTGACAAGCATCTTTAAATCTGTGCTATTTATATTAAATCCATACACTGTTTAATAAACTAAGAGTTTTTCTGAAAGAATTATGTCTATATATCATTAATTATTCATAATAAAATTATTTTAATAATTGTTGTTAACTAAAGCTGCTGTTACAAGACTTGTTGTTAGGAAAGGATTAAAAGCACTCTACAAGTTCTCTTCTCAAGCTGTCCTCTCAGGCGTTACTGTATCTGTAACTTTTCCAACGTCAGGGGCAGCCTGAAGGATGAGAAAACACCATTAACATAACAACATAAACTCCCATACCGCGTCACATGGAGTCTGGATTTTATCTCACTGGACTTGGGGCACAAAGTACTACAGACAATCTAGAAATGTTAATCAACCAACAATGCTGGGAGAAAATGCAATCTCCATACACAAACAACTAAGCCTACCTCCATTTGCCAGATTTGGATGCAATAATGTAATTAATCTAGCAGTCACTGACTGCTAATGTTTGACTAAACATTGTGCAAATTTTTACGTCTGATCTGAATATTCAAACAGCAATAAGGCTGGAGGGGTCAATAAAAACATAACATTGATTAACGATAGTGGTACACAATGATTTACATTTACATTATAGTTATGCTTATGGTGTCAGTGTTTTTCATTGCCTTGTGCTTTTGTTATTCAATTTTCCTTAAAGTCATGTTATTTATTCATATATAACGGAAAGATTTAACGCGTCTAAAAGCTCTTGGTGCTGGATTCAGACTTTTGGACCTGATTGTAAGCACAGACACACGCTCAGAGTTGGCCTTGATGGGAAATCATGTAGCCCGACATGCATTACAACTACCTGTTTAAATAGAGTCCAGGTTCATCTCATTATTCCTGGAATCTGGACCTGCACCTGCTTTCCAGCTTGGACTCAGATTAGTGGGATGGAGGTATCTGATTGAGTAGTCCTGAAGAATGGGTGGAAAAATAAGGATTGGTTTTATTAACGCAGTACTTTTAACGGTTTCACAGCTTCGCATTCCTGTCATACTGTCACAAGTTCCATCAAATATTAATGTGGGCTACACAGGTTAAAATACCGGCACTGAGCATGTCTACTGATCAATAAATAATAAAGTGTTAAAGAAATCTTCTCAGCTCTCACCGGGTAACAGTTACAAGGAGAGTAGGAAGCAGCTGGCTGTTGAAAGCATTTCACTTTTGGATGCAGGATGCCTGGGGTACAGCTCTGATACACTGAAGTTAAAAAACATTCATAGATATATTTCAATAATATTCTGGTATGTATATTTTAATTACAGTGCAGTTATTGTACCATTTCTGATGTATTATTTTCCTATTCTACCTAAATTACATTGAAATTTCAAGCTCTAAAGGTTCAAATATTGATTTCTCACGTATACAACTTGGAAAATATGTAAAAATGTTAACAGTCATTGATCATGCTGTGATAAAGAAATATAATAAAGTGAATCAGAGAAAACTAATTTTGAATCTTGACTTCTGATCTGGAATGTTTGTTGGAATTGAATTAAACTTCCAGAAATAAAGTTCGTAGAGCTTTACACACAAGCCAAACATATGGTTAAGCACCAGGGGGCAGGGCAAGGGAGCTTATGCAAGGCATTGTGGAACGTTTATTCCTTATATAAAACTCAATTTTTCATTTAACTACATTGTTTAGGAAATAAACATACAGTATGTCAATTGGTAGAGTGAGAAAACTCATTACTAAAGAATAAGTAGTAACATGAAAAATGTATTCTAGATATCCGAATTATTTACTTAAGGTTTCTAAAAAATATATAGAATTATACTGACCACTATATAAAATTATACTGACTGATAGTATCTGACTTTTTATTTCATAAAAAATGAAAGTCAAGACAGATAGATAGATAGATAGATAGATAGATAGATAGATAGATAGATAGATAGATAGATAGATAGATAGATAGA
>JAOUQX010000036.1:19049335-19065867 GCA_028566295.1 Liobagrus marginatus
TATATAAAGAGCAGTGATCTATAATGTAGGAAACAAGACATAAATAACAATATGTATAAATAAACAATAAATTTGAAATGACGACCAATCGTATTAAAAAGGTCCCAGATACAGCACGTGCCGTTAATAAGCAAATTAGCTGATGTGCTTTTACTCGGATTTTCTGGAGACTCTGTTACACATGCTGTTGATTTTGCACACAGAACACTGCAGCCTTCTTTAGGGTTTTCTTTCTTTGGTCTGAAATGCTGTCTATTACGTAATATGCTGCTTTCTATAATGGCATACGAATCATTTTCCTTAAACATTTTTATTTGGTGTTGGAAATCAAATGTTTGAAAATCAGATTATTATTTTTGAGTTGTTTTCTTTTTTTTTGCACTGACCCGAAAGGTTTGTATCAAAAAAATAGCTTCCCTACGACTTTTTTTTTTTCTCACAGTACTGTTTACATACTGATAGTGTTAAGGCTGCACAGGTGTCTCGTCCTTAGCAAAGTGCATTTAAAACTACTTCATCCAATACATACGATTATCAAAGGGATACATGCTACCTGCTATAGTGATAGTAAGGGCAGCGTCCTTATGGTGTATATTACATCAAATTACATTCCACATTTTTCATAGGGGAAAAAAGCATCATGGCTACTTGATGGGGGTTCGAAAGGGACAAACACGACGCGAAACGTCGATTACTATCGTGATCGTGCAATTTAAAAAAAAAAAAAAGTATTTGTCCCCCGACATATAAATAACAGTCTCTAAATGATAGGTATAGATTATTTATTTATTTAATGTCCAGGTTCTCCATCACCTCGAGACGGTCACCAATGAAATGACACCGTTGCCATAGCACCCGAGCCCCCCCCCCCCTTATTTCCCCTAACTCCTTGCCAGCCATATTCGCCGAAAAACAGCTCGACTGATAGGACACAGGCAAAGCGGCGCAGAAGCGGTTTATCGAGCGTTCACTAAAAGCGCCAAAGAGAAATTAAAACGCGCTGCTATGCCCAGTCGACCTGTGTTTATTAGAGTGTATGTATTTGCGACCAGTGTGTACTGTTCCACGCCGTACCGTCGCGCTGCGTCGAGCTAATCGAGCTAACGCCACCTGAAGGAGTATCGCACGCGCTCAGCCACAGAGAGGAAAAAAAAAACCTGTTAAATCGCGTCAGCAGTTTCAGACCACGACTTAAACTGCGTTATTTTTTCCTTTTTAATAAGTCGAAGAGTTTTTTTTTTACTTGGAATACCTTCGCAGTGCCAAAAACGACTTAATGTAAAGGAAAAAAAAAAAGCTGTTGAGGCTAAACGGCTAAGTTTAAATTCGCCTGACAGAGGCGTCATTCCAGACTTCATCATTCAGCACGAACATGGAGGCAGCTTTGCTGAGTGGATAAGAAGAAAACCTAGTCCTAAACAGGTGAGCAGAACTGTTTTGCTTTCCCAATATAAGTTTTATCCGCATGTGTGGGGGGGAAAAAACCCGAAAGTGCGTCGTGATATCAGGGTTAAATGCGGTGTAATGTTGAGGAACGCGGTCCGAGGAGCTTCGGTATCTCTTCAGTAGGAAGAACATAACGCAGGTAAGTCGCTGACTTATTAGCCTTTCTATTCATAAAAAAAGGTGTCAGATCAAAGGACTTTGTATTTGTTTCTTGCCTCTGAGTTTTACTTCATTTCCCCCCCTATCACTACAGCAGCCATTATTTCCCCAGGGTGTAGTCAGGTGTTGAGCTTTCGAATGCTGTTGATCAGACTTTTTCCTTCATCATATGCAGATGAAGGATCCAGACATCGATGTAAAAGTGTAGTGAATCTGCAGCAGAGCCACTTTATTCACACATGCACTGACGCAGGCGCCATTCAGTGCAGTCGCACAATCTTTCATATCCCCCTATACCATATGCACAGTGCTATGCAACTTTGCCAAATGAAGACATGTTTACCGCTAATCCGTTCTTTTCACATAGGTAAAGCCATGCGGGTGACCAGAATTGGACGATGCTCACTCACATCGCTGCAGAGAACAGCGTTTCTGCTCATTTGCTAGTGCTGCACTCTCATCGCACTTGTGCTTCATGCCTGTGGAGCTGCATGTCTCACCGACTGTTGAATGTGTCAGCTGTATGCTATGTGTTTAGAACTCGATCAAATGATATCTGCGCATTTTTGCCGGCGTAAAATTTTCCGCCACGGCATACAGTAAACAAAAGTGAGGCAACATCGTTAACGCTGTGGCTGTTAGGGGTTAATTTCACACTGGTTATTAGGCTTGCGCTGATAGAAAAGTTGGGGTATTTTGCTCTACACCTTTGGTTGTTATGGAAATTTATATTGTAGGCCTGTCCAGTGCACACAAAAGGGGAAACCACTATCTGGAAAACACTTCCTGACCTAAACACTCTCTCTCGCTCTCTCTCTCTCCTTCTGTCCGTTTGTGTCTCCCTTTCTCTGTCGCTCTCTCGCTCACACACATACAGACATATATACAAACACAGACTCATGCTGTCCTACATAATTTGCGCCACTGCCCTCTACTCCCACCAGATGAAGAGTTATCCCACATCAATGCCAGTCAAGTGTAGACAGCGTGATTCACTCAACCCGTTGCTTTCGCAATGTCTCGCTGAATGTATTTGATCTCTTATGCAATCCAATCAGAGAGGTCTTTATCTATACGTTTCGGTGGAAATCGGGCGACAACTGCTTCCAAAAGAACATTTAGTACATGCACAATGCGGCAAGGCATGAAATAATTCCACCATTTGGCTGATGAACACTGAGTGCCACTGAATGTCAAGCAACCCATTTTGCTGTGAATTTCTTTCCCTGTGACTGCACTCACACTGCCGTGTGAACCTAATGTCACTGCTGAAGTGTCAAACTAGATGACATCTGGTGGGGACTAACTAAAGAAATCTAGCATGTTCTGCAAGTACCAACAGCCCCACGGTTGTGCTAAGCCAAAGAAAAACAGTGGTTCTGAGATAATAATAAAAAATAAATAAATGGGGAAGCGCGTGTCTCCCAAAAGGAAAGACGCCTCAAAGGGGAAACAAAGGTCTTCTTGTCCGTTCTGTCATTCTCTTTCTCCCTCTTTCTTTCCTTCCACACAAGTATGAACTGCTGCAGTGCTATTCTGAGAGAGAGCTAGCTGCCTCAACCCACGCAGTGAATATCATAAAGAGAGAGAGAAAGAAAAAGAGAGAGCGAGAGAAAGTGAGAGAGACATTGAGGGTGGGAGCGATGGTGAGAAAAAGGAGAAAATGTCCAAAACAGATATGCGGTTTGATAGATTGGAATAGAGAGAACGCCAACATTTCACACCACTGCAGTGGAATCTGATGGTCTGATCATCGATCCTTTCGACTCGGCAGTCCGAGTGTTATTGCAACTCTTTGTCAGTGCGCCACGTCTTCAATGGCACGTCTCTTTCAAATCGCCCACAGTCTCTTGCTGACGGTACTGTGCTTTAGAAAGGCTAATCCAGTTTACCGAGAGGAGTGAACGGTTTCACACAGCTCCTGACGTGTTGCCATTTCTCTATGCTTAACTTGTTTATGTGAAGAGAAAAAACTGGATTTCAGGAATATCATTATTATTATTTTTTTTAATATTAAAAACAAAATGGCCGACACACATGTGCACCAAATACTTATCTGAGAACACGCACAGAACGCAAGGATGTAGTTGGCGGAATGGAATCAGCTAGCTCAACAGAGCACTAACACAATTTGGAATGAGAATGAAATATACAAGTACGGATCTATTCGTGATGTGTGATAGACAAACACGATAGTCTCAACAATTTAGTGATTAGGATGTGGTACATCCGAACTTAAATCAAGCTGTTTTTGTCCAGGTTGAGAAATACAGTACTGTGAAAAGACAATCGGTTCAAATGTAGCTTTAGCAAAAATACAAATGATTTTTATTACAAAAAGAAATACCCACAAATGTGGGTTTAGATGAAGTAAAATCAGAAGTGACGATGAAATGAAATGAAAAGCAGATTTAGATTGTGCAAGTGAATATATTTAGCCGTTGGATCAGATTAAACGTGAGTGCCTGTGTTGATTTAAGCATTGTATAGGAGAGCTCAGTTTCCACTGCATCTTACCATGAAATAAAAAAGATGCTAACGTTTCAACACTTTAAGAACTACTACATGAACTCAAGGTATTTTCTTGAGATCATTTTATAATTTTCCTAGAATTAAAAGTCTAAAGCGCAAAAGTTCTCTTTGGAACTATTATATATATCGATCAATTATATATACACTACCGGTCAAAAGTTTAGAACGCCTCCATTTTTTCATTTACACAGTTTAATGTCTCGATTTCAAATTTCGATTCATCAGTCCATAACACCTTCTTCTAGTCTTCAGTAGTCCACTGGCGCTGCTTCATGGCCCAGGCAAGCCTCTTTTTCTTATTTTGCCATCTTAGCAATGGCTTTCTTTCTAAAACTTTTGACCCGTAGTGTATGTATGTATATATATCAATCAATTCTATATATTATATATATATTATTATAATAAAGGGAACTTTTTTTAATCTATTATATTTTTGATGATGGCATTTGCACATAATTCATGGTAACTAAATCCCAACTGCATTTTGCAGTTGTAACAGCTTGTAACGCATCAGACCTAGATTCAGGTTTTTGTCAACTACAATTGTAAAGAAAAGACATTTACATTCAGGGCTTTTTTTCAACCTCTACCACGTATCATGGCAGCTGGACCACAAAGCCTAAAATCGGGCTGGTTGTCAGCTTTGGTCACTTCATCGACTGACGGAATATCTGACTACTAAATGGACCGCATTGTTGCGTGCACATTAGTGAATCGGGGACAAATAGGACAAAAAGAGCAGCGCTTGCTGTGTTTTTCTGGGTGATATGTTGCATAAATAGTGTGTACCTTTGTTTTGATGCAAGTGCTTTGCTTAGGTGAGTGTGACTGATTTGTAATGAATAATGCAACGAAAGGGAATTATTAGCAAACGGCCAAAAGTTTCTTGCCATCTTACCTTCGGATTTATATGTGAACTCGAATGTCATTGTATGTTGTAGCACTACATTATTCCATCACTGTTACTAAGAGGCCCAAACACGGTTCCAGCATGACAATGCCCTTGTACACAAAAACACGGTGTGTTACGGTTAGAGTGGATGAACTTTAGTGAACCGAACCCAACATTAGTGTCTGTTTCTGAAACCAAAATATAGTATAACCAAGTTCCAAAAATATTGTAACAGCAAAAAGGGGGAATAAATCAGGAACAAGATGTTCAAAAGCATATGCGGATGTGGTGGTCAGGTGTCTACTAACCTTTGGCCATATGCTGGAGATGGATGGATAGATGGATGGATAGATAGATTCCCTCATACTTCCTACAAATAATGTATATTAAACATATACTGTATATTATACAATTGATTAAGGATGCATAAGGAATAATTACTGGTGTATGGCACGCAGAACTTCATCACACTGCCTAAGTGATGAGATAAGAGTGACAAGAGTGCACTTGGTAGGAATGGTTTAATTAAATTTGTGACAATTAAATTGCAAGAAATAAGTTCATCCGGAAGCGATGAAACATTAGTGGCGTGTGTCCGTAGCAGCACCCGCACGTATAATACTCACACCATCCATGCTGGATGTAGACGTGCATGTTCCTGTGCACGCATTGCCGAATAGTATTCTATCGAGGATTGTTCCGGTGTTTATTGTCTTAAGCGCTCAGTACGTGCTGCACGAAACACGCTTGAACACACTGTGCTGTATGCTGCGTGTGCACGTATGTGTGTGCTGGTAAGCGGTGTCACAGAAAGCTCTCCATTCTCTGCCACCCACTCGATGAACTCCCACATACTTGCACACGCACTTCACCATCACCACACACTGAGCTTTTCTGCCATACCTCTGGCTCTGTTTGTTCCTGCTGCATGTATCTTACTCGCGCTTATTCCAACGTTCTCTCTTTTTGTCTTCCTTTATCATTTTCTACCCCGCATATACAAACACCCCCCACCCCGGCCCCATCTGCCCTCCCTGAAAAATCAGATGTAATTTAGACATTTCAAGAGTAGTGATCTCGCTCTCTCTCTCTCTCTCTTTTTCACATGCATGCACATGCACAGCGCATAAACATACTGACACATATAATAATGCACCCATCAGCAGCCTCATCATGTGCCTTATGAAAGGAATTGATCACTACTTGTTCAGATCATCGCTACTATTCAGACCTCTCAATGCCTCTGACTCACACCGGCACATAGTAACACATTAAACAAACCGCCATTACCCTTCCCTGCACCATGCAGCACAACTATCATGCAGCATTCCTTTTCTTGTCTCCAAGCGTATGCTGGAATTTACCCCTGCCCTGTTTGCGATTATAATCTTCAGCATAATCAGCTGAACACCAATTATCCTTAATGGACTTGCACAAAGCATGCATTGCCATTTTCTGCACATGAATATAGCAAGAAACAAATGCATCTGTTGCTTTGCTTGTTGAAACTGTTAATTAGCTGTTCATATACCCAATGCTCCATGACTGTTGGACAGCATACCTACGTTGTGTGTGGGTACGATTTGCAGTGAAAATCTGACCACGATTTATTGGTTTGCGTAACAGTTGCACGGGCGCATACAGTACATGTTAGTCTCACTACGATGTGGCTGGAATCAACTTAATGTGTTCTGTATTTCAGAAATCCGTCCCATCCCCTGAGAAAACAGCACTGCTGATAAGGATCGTCAAATTCCACAGCCAATCAGTCAGAACTCAGTGGGATCGATTGGGATTTCAGTGATCCGTAGTTTGCTGTTCACATGTGCCGATTGTTTCTTTTTTTCCTAAAGAAGTGGCTCAGAAAATCGGCTGCTGCACCAAAACACCGAGTTCTCCTTTCAAATATTGTGAAGTGAATTGTGAAGAGAATCATATGAGCTTTTTTTTCTGTTTATTTTTCATTAGTAGGAAATAAGCACTTACTTCCTTTCCCTAAGTGCACATTTTTAAACGCGCAGTATTTAGGACGAAATTATTGTGTCGGCTGTTTTAGTTGATTTTTTTTCGAGATAAAGGTATTCATATGTTTTATTTCCTCTTCAAAATCGCACTCTTTTAGCGCTAAAAGTGTCGTTTATGGATCAAGCTGGTGAAATGTATGCCACCTTGCTCTGAGCAAAAAAACAACAACAAAGAAAACCAAAAAAGAAAAGAAAGAAACGCATCGATTCGATGCCCAGTGAGAAAAGCCTTTGAGGGGCTGCACAGTCAAAATGATTCCCCATCACACTGACCTTAACCATTCCAAAGATTTCACCACCATAAGCACTCCGCTAAAGACGGAAACATTGTCAAGGTTAGTTTGTTAATATTATTTCAACAATATACTGTTTTAAATGATTACAAGACAATTGCATTCAGGGAGTATTACGGGTCAGGGAAATTCCTCATGACTTAAGTGCCACTGTTGATTATAACGAGTGCCCAAATTGTACAGAATCGTACAGAAGAAAAGAAAAGAAAAAAAAAAAAGGACAGTTTACATTTCATGGTGTTTACAGTTGCCCTTTGCTTCTATAAGCAAACTCATGTAAATAAGTGCCAAAACAAGAAGGGTGTATTAGCTGCGGTAAATGGAGATGCATACAATTATGAACTAAAAAGCCTTTTAAAAGCATACAGCTAGCTAACCAGTGTTTATTTATTAAGGGAAGCCATTTTATTCTTAAGACATAAGCCCACTTTAGGTTCTTTAAAAGCACAATTTTTAAGATAAGGTGAGAAGTCTCTCAGTTTACTTTGCCTCAAGGGAGAACTTTTAGGCCAGTTGCTCAGACTACATTTGTTCTCTTTAAGAAACGAGGATCTGAGTTTCCCTAGAGTCTGTGACTGCCCTTCTTAGTTTCTACAGAATATTGCACAGTGCCCTTTTTTTTGTTTTGTTTTTTCAACAGATGTTTAAACAAACAGTTTACGTTAAAAGCCCATGACTTACATTTTCACTTTTGTTGTTAAAGACTGGGGTTTTAAAGGAGGATTTTGCACTGAACAGTGGGTTGCATCAGCAAAAGAAAACAGTCGTGTAAGTCGCATAAAGATGATGGCCACCTCAGGACGCCGAACGCATGTCATCCTCTTCTTCCTGTTAATCGCTGTTCCGCTTAACACGTCCTCGGCCAGTGTGTCGGATACCTCTAAAACCAGAAATGTACCCATCAGACCCACCAACACCCCAACCATTAGTCCCAGGCCTAGTAGCTGGGGATTCTTAGTCCAGTCCAGAGGTGGGGGAAATGGCAGAGGAAATGGGCGCGGGAAAGGGTCAACAGGATGGCCAGAGACACCACCCAGACCCCAGGCTCAAGTCATGTTTAATAAAAATGCAACAGCCGGTGCCCTGGGACCACCTCTCAAAGCAGCAAAGGTGCCTCCACCTCCACGCAAACTGGTAGAAGTGGACGTATGCCGTGGTTACTACGATGTCATGGGCCAGTATGACCTTACCTTCAACTGCTCTAAGGACAACTTTATCTACTGCTGTGGCACTTGCCACTACCGCTTCTGCTGTCCTGACCGCTCCCGCCGGCTTGACCAGAACATCTGTCATAACTACAACTCGCCAGTATGGGCCAACACAGCACCACCAGGGACTAAACCGCCCCATCACCTCACTGACCCTGATCAAAGTCGCATCGAACAGAGCAACAATACTATATATGTCATTGGTGGCGTAATATCATTTACTGTTGCTGTGGCCGTGTCTATCAAGCTGGCCTTTAACAAGGCTTCACGGCAGGCACGAAACAGGGAGCTCAATATGCCCAGGTGAGATAAGACAGGTATATTTCATTTAAGGGATCAAGTGGTTTTGCTAAACATACCTGTAATCGGAACTGTACGCACTCTCTCCTTTCTTTAATCTTATGTCTATGCTCTCAGAGCTCTGGTGGACATGCTGCGCCATCAGTCTAGCCCAGTCCAACAAGGAGAAAGAAACAACAGCGTTGCCCTGGGCAGTGGAGGAGGAGGAGGAGGGGGAGGAGGAGGAGGAGAGGGCACTCTCGGGCGGCCTCCTAAAAACTTGTACCCTACTCTGCAGAGTAGCAAAGACAACCGATGTGAGACAAGTGACCAGATTTATCCTTTTTAAGAAAAAAGGTTACAGTAATTCAATGAGACTTGTCATGCACATAGAATTTCATAAGATTCCTTTATTGCAGGAATTCTGTAGTGCAATAGCGAGTCATTACAAGCAATCGTTTACAGAGAACAGATGCTCATGGCATCAGTCATCTCAGCAGCAATGTTTCACCTGGGGTGGTCACAACGAGGGGGCTCTGCTTAATCAGATGCCATGCAGTTGTGATGCAGTAGTGCCGACCGGTCTAAACATTATGCTGTGTTTTGTCAAGAGCTTAGCTTTTGGAGCTTTTTAAAGTTGAAATATAATAAAACGCAGTTCCTAAAAATGTATTATACTTGCATCATACCATTTATTAAAAAAAGATTTTTACCCAACACTTGTCTTGCTTTCTCACAAGTCACGGTTTACTTTGTTTTAGTGGGAAATCTGCAGCATAACTACATCCATACCTCAGGTTCCAGCCCCAAACATACTGCCACCATTGGTAAGTCTTCACTTTTAAATTCTCTTCCGTTTTTTCCAAAATTGTGAGATTCTAAAACTAAAAAAGAGAATTAAAATCAAACAAATAGAATATTAAGGGAATAGAATGCAAATAGTTCCCACAATAAAGTTGGACGCTGTACAATGTAAAAATTAATGGACTGATATGATTGATAGGTTGATAGGAATATAATGAAGTGAATAAAGTAAAGGAAATTGTAAAGGAAATTGTACAAATGTGGACATGCCAGTCTGGGCATACATAAATAAGCATGTTTCACCTATGTATTAGCGTATGTAAACTAAACTATATTCATCCTGCTTCTGTCCACAGAGCGTGCACCACGTATGAACAACATGCAGATGACTGCTGGTGGAACACTGAAACCAAATAAGCACACTAACGCCATGAAGCCTCAGCCCTCGTTTCACCAATCGCTTCATAACCTGGCTCATCTCCCTCCCTCATACGAGGCTGCGATGAAGCCTGAGCTCAACAGATACTCTTCCCTCAAACGGCTGGGTGAGTCAAATGGAGCATCCTCACTTAAAGCAAGCCTTCATGACACTGGTGTATAAATATATACACACATGCGGCTTTATTTAAATCAGATCTGTGACAAAACGATCAGGAACTCAAAATATTTGTGGAAGTCATTTAGACAAGGCCAGATTATGGCAGAGTACAAATATGCTTACCATTTCGTACATTTATATGTGCACTTATGAACAATATCTGCTCCTCTGCACTCACAGAAAAAGGAGGTCTGGAGGACTATTCAGGCTACTGCACCACTAAACGGAGACCCAACAACGCCCCTCCGGCCTTCCACTCGTCTCAACACCACTTGCCTTGGGGTGGTGATTATACACTAGGGGGTAGAGGCACCCTTCCTACCCATGCCACCAGACCACGCATACCCCACCCTCAGTCTGCTCCTAGCCATACCCCTAACCCTTATCCGTTGGAGCCTAAAGAAGCCAAATCCAACCAGAACTACGACACGCTTTCCAAACCTCCGCGCCGAGTCAAATCAACAGATCAGCTACTTGCCCTTGGGGATGGCAGCACCTTATCACGGGCCCCCAAGAACCAGCAGCACCAATACTACAAGGGTGCAGCATCGAAAAACTCCAATGCCCAGAACACCCTGCGTAAGTCTAGGGAAAGGCTACTGATGTCACCCGAACATCTGGAAGAGGAAGTGGGCATGGGTGGAGTCGACTACGGAGGTGGCGGAGGTGGTATGGGCATGGGCGACTATACGGTGGGAGGGGGCATGGTGCCCACTCTGCCACGCTCGAACCACCAGAAGGCGCAATCACAGCAGAATGTCTGTGCCACCCCTTCTCTTGATCGCCATCACATGATCAAAATGAACTCGCATCCGACCTCGGGCCGCGAACAAGAGCGCAATGCAGTCGCCATGTCTGGTCACCTGGGAGGAGGCGGAGCCGGAGGAATGGGATGGAACGAAATGCAAGGAACCGGCGTGGTCATGGGTACAGGAACACTAAGCGGTCATAGCGCAAGGAGGCTAGCTTTTGCTGCAAAAAGGCAAAATACCATCGAGCAACTACACTTCATCCCCGGAGGAGGAGGCAGCAGCGGAGGCGGGGTGGCCGCAAACCAGGGTGTTCGGACGGGGAGCAAAAACGAAGTAACTGTGTAAAAAGAGGATGGAGGAGATTGAGTGAGAGAGAGAGAGAGAGAGAGGAAATGTAGGATATGGAGAGTGCGATGAGTGGGATGGTAATGCAGGTATTAAGGAAGAAAGAATAAGTGAGTGGGCAGACAAGGGAGTGAAAAGTGTAAAGAAGAGTGTAAAAAGAGTGGGAGGTTGGTATAGGTAAGAGAAAGGATGAAAACAAGGAAACGGAGACAGAGTACAGACGAAATAAAAGTACGGAGAGAATAGGAATGAGGGTAAGAGAGGAAAGAATAACAGAAGAAGTAGAGGAAACCACATGGGAAATATGAGCTGTAAATACAGAGAGAACACAGGGGTCTTGTAGACAAGGTTAAAACTTTAAAGTTATTGTTTTATTCTCTTTGTAAAAAATTCAGCCATAATTACCGTATAGTAATTTTCTTAATACGTTTGATGATAGCCACCTTAGAAAATATTGTACATGAAGAGACTGGGTTAACCAGCTGAAGAAACATTAGAAAATTCATGTCACTGTGTTGTGTTCTTTGTTTACTGGATATTACATGACATTTAATGCTACTTACTATAGAGGCATGTGTTCAAGTAATTTCCAATAGAACGTTAAAGAAACCACCGAAAAGAAAAAAGGCAGGGGGGAAAAAAGAAAAAGCTAGAGGAAACATTACATGCCATTTTCTTACCATTGAAAGATTCCTTCAACCCAGAGATGAGCTAATCCAACTGCTGGTATGTTCTGATTCAGACTGGAAACAGAAGTGACTATTAAAACTGACACACCAGGATATAAATAACCTCTCCAAGTAGATAAGGAGTTCGACAAAATTGCAGGATCAGAGACTGTCACAAAACACACGGTGATGTCACAAAAGAAGAATTAATTCCGATGTTTTTTTTTTTTTTAACAAAAAAGAAAAAGAAAAAAAAAAGGAATTTTTGTTTGCATACAGAAAGGGAAACTAAACTGCATCAGCGATAGGGTAGCCCCATGATCATTACTGCATTTTCATACCCACAATTTACATCCCAAGTTCTGGAAGAATCGCTTGTGTATTTGCTAAATGAAGACTGCTTTGTTGGAGCTAGTTTTGATAAAGTTCACAGAATTCAATATCTGCACGGAGTCAGATAAAACCCAGTAATTATTTTGTCACTTCAACCCACAAATCCCAACGAAGGGGGTCGTTAACTATTTTCAAAAGCCATTCTGATTGGGCAACACAGCCCAGACGAGGGGGAGAAACATGTATCTGACAATCATCGACTTTCACCTACTGAACGAACTCATTAACGATCAATGGCGCTTTGTTTGGATTCTAAGCCAACGGTTTCTCTGACATCCAAGTACAAGGACTTCACACAAACATTTTGCCTTGGCTGAAGGACGTCGGCCAGGAACGTGAAAGAACACTAGAACAAGAGTTCTGTAGGGATGCGCACACGACGGGCGCCGTCATAAGCTCTACGTATGCTGTTTGTATTGTTGAGAAGTTTTTATTTATATGGATGCCTCAAACTGTTACTTGTGGCCTAGTTAAGAAAAACAGTCCAGATACCCGCAGTTTTATATAGAGATGTTTGTTAAAGGGTTATTTGTGTTCATTAGGGCAACACAGCACAGGAAACGTTGGCAACGTTGGCCAATATCAGAATTTAGCTCAGGTGTGCGCAGACACTTATAAGAGTTAACTTACGAACTTGCTGGGTTGCTGTTTGAATCTCCCTAAAGCCATGCGTCTGCGCTGTTAAAGTGACGACTGAACCAGAAGGGAGAGTAAAAGTCATCTCACTCAGCTGATCTGCTTTCATTCAGAAACGGACAGAGAATATTACATCCGATATCATGATCAATAACGCTTTTCAATACTAAGGGCTACTACATGTGTGCCAGTGGTGGATTGCCTAGGCACAGTTTATTAATTGTACTTTGAAAAGAAAATAATGAGAACACTGACGACACTTAAATATTAATGTACATAGACTGAGATATTCATCCTGTGAAGCAAAAGAAGGCAGCGAGGTAAAGATGACCTCAGTCTAGCCTATAGGACAGGCTATGGTGTAAACTTTTTTAGCTCTCATTCATTTCTAAACGTTTGCAACAGGTAATGGTAAACATTTTAGTAATAGATAGTAGGTTCTTTTAAACATATTTTCCCAGTAAAAGTAGTTTGAAGTAAATTTCCTGGTCATCTATTTTTTTGGAGGCGGGAAAGTGAAAGAAAAGTCCTTTGTGTAGTGGCAAGTAGACCTACATTTACTTGTTTCTGACAGACATTAAAATGGATCTTGATGCGTTACAAACAAAACTTAGAGACAGTCTTCCTACAGACTCTCTTATACATACGTGTTTGTTATTGTCATTAATATGACAGTTGATATTATGGTTATTGGTGATATTTATTCTTGCTGTTTGTTCTCTATTATCTTAACATTATGATGGTGATATTTTCTTGTGTGGTTTTACTGTTAACTTGTTTTTAGGTATCTATATTTCCTCATTCGATTCTTTTGCATTCTAAGTACAAAATACAAGCACAATTACCAGGCACTCATTTAAAAAAACTTTTTTTTTTTTTTTTAACCAACTCTCAAAGCATCTGGATGAGTGCGTTGAAACATTCCTTAGTGTGATGTAATAGTGTGACCATCATAACAAAGCTTGCCAGCGTCATTGTGGCAATGACATCCCGATGGGTTGATATGATGTCATAACGTGTATGTAAACGAGTAATAGGTTGATTTGCATTCAATTTCAGCTGTTTGAATGTTTATTTCAGGGAATATTAAAATAGCTAAATTGATTTAGCATTTCTTTTCTGTCTTAAAAAGTCTGTAGCAACGTCTGTTTAGTTTTGTACCCACAAGCCATAACTAAGTTTTTATGAAATGTTTGAACTTAAAAACTATGAAGAATATAAGATAACCATCAGTTGTGCTGACATACGCCTTCGACGTTTTTATGGCACATATAATCGGAATTCTATTTAATGTAGACTATAAAGCCTACAAATTTAAAAAATGTGAATTTTTTTTGTCTTTAGTTCCTCCCTAAATGGGGCCTTTAGAGAAAATATACAACCTGGTTTATAAGTGATACAACGACGCACTTGTAAACCGTTTTATTACAATAGAGCAGATGCGTTTGTTTAGATTCAGATTTAAACTAGATTATAAAAACTATTTCCCTGAGAGGAACCCAATCTACTCATGTTTTGGGAAGGGGGGGGGGGCGTTCTCCCACACTGAACAGCTTTAAAGGCACCTTTGTAAAGACATGTAATAAGCAACAGAATAGAAGTTTGGTCAAAAGTAAAATAATTGACCCACTGAAATGCTCAGATCACAATATTGTTTTATTCAGCACTTTGTTTTATATATTTCCCTCTTCGATAACACATAAAGCAAATATGATTGTTTACCTTTGTAAAATAAAGTCAACTGATGAAAACTGGTTTTGAGATTGCTGTCTCGAACACTAAATGTTAAACGTTTACGTGATGTAGTTTGTGTGTCATTCCGCCAGACTGTCTGCGTTCACTGTCCACCTAGACACGAGCGCTGCCAAAACAGCCGAGGCAGCCATTTTGTTGCGGACATGAGCTTTTACTTTGAGCTATCTAGCCGTAATAAAATGGCCACTGCCTGTTCACATAACACCGCGTCAACGTCTATCCGGTTACGGAACAGGAAAAAAAAGCCAGAAATCATTTAAAATTGTGCAAGAAATTAAAACAACTTCAAGAGTTAATCGACGCGGTAAACAACCTAGTTAGCTTGTGTGCTACATTGAATAGCCACTAGATCTAAAGCGACGCCTCGTCGTTGCCACTTTAGCGAAAACAGTGAAAAAACGTTTTTACAATATTATTACTGTGCTATAACACAAAAATTAATTATTGGCAGTAGAATGAAATTCAAACCATCGACCAACTATAAGCAAATTTCGCGCTTGCTTGAACCGGAAGTATTCTACAAAAAAAACAACAAAAAAACGGAAACGCCTCATGGCGCGTACACGTCATTCGTTATTTTCAAAATAAAAAAAACGCATAGACTGTCCGAAAATATTTTAGCCGACAAAAATGACAGCATGCATCGATTAAATTCCAGTCTCTGTCGTTTAACATAAAACAAATTTGCGCTCGTGTTTAGCTCTTAAAATAAGGAAAGAAGAAAGTGAACGAAGCGAGGTTACGGGTGAACATAAGGTCTAGCTTTCTGGCTAACGATTGGAAAACAGCACGCAGAACAAGGGGGCATATGAGCAGGAGGGGCAGGGTGGGAGAATGTAGCAGGCCCCGTTCATCTCTTTTCCAATCTAAAAGATGGATGCATAGGTAAAAAGAAAAAGGCCTGTTTTATTGTCTCGAGTTTAATTTCGTTACGACGCGTTTGCTATCGGAGTTTTACGTGTTGCTTAGGTATAATTCGTGCTTGCAGATGTTTCGTTGCGCATCATATTTACTGATGACATAGCAAGCTGTGTCGGTTCGCTAGCTGAATGTGTGCTATTAGCCAGCTGTTTTGCATGCTAACGACATGTTGACTTCGCGGACAGTTTTCCCGGTGTTGCGCATCCGTTATTTTTTTTTCGCGCCATAACATGCGATAGTAACGGTACCGTCATCACGCATGCTAGCATTCGTCTAATAAACCCGTTGCCGATTTCCTTGCTCCCCGCTGCGTGTCCAAACGGACATTTTCCTTTTGTTTGACATACAGATGTAAAAACGACTTGAAATTCACACGTCTCTCCGCTATCGACTCGCGCGACTTCTCTCAGCATCATTTTTTCCCCTCCACAATTCGAGCTGCATACGATCACGATGCTAAGGCAACATTAATGTTTAAGAACAAGTGCAACTTTGTACCCCCCCCCCCCGTATCTTTATTGTATTTCGCAATTTAGCTGCTATGCAACCGCGCTTTTTTTTTCTCCAATTAGCATCACGCATTAAGCTATTAGCAAACATAACATTTACAGGTGTTTAGAAATAACATAAGGAGGTGTTAAATTACTTCGCATTGCCATTTGTTTTGCATTGTTATGGAATATAAAAAAGCAAATATATATTCACTGTCTTTGCACTATGCACGATATGCACAATATATTTGACCCTATATGATTTAATGAGGTGTTTTTTTAAAATAACAATAATGTATAGTTAAGAAACGGTATTTATGGCATATGTAACTGAAT
>JAOUQX010000036.1:19373192-19387211 GCA_028566295.1 Liobagrus marginatus
TCAGTATTTCAATGGTGGATTAAAATAACTGTTACATATTTGTAAATGTAATGTAACTAATTTTAATTTAATAATTTAATACGTATTTAATTATTTGTAGTAAACTGTAACTTAAAGTGGTTATGCAGTTTTTCATGTTCAAGTCATTTCATAAAAAATACTAACACATCAGCATTATGATGAATAATGAAAATAATAATAAATACCAGTTTGATCCTTTGTTATATGGAAAAGCAAGTGGCTTTATGTCTCTAATGTTTTGGCTTTTTAACTTCAAATGTCTGGTGCAGCCATGCATGTAGGAACTGTTACAACACAATAGCAGCTATACAGAGACATAGTGATTGTACTATGCAAAGCTATACACAATCACATGCAGACACACATCTAGTACTCTTGGTTTCATATTCTATTATTGATACCTAAGAAATTCAAAGAAAATTTGCCGTACATCATTAGACCTATTTCCATTGAAAAAAAAAAAATGTATGCAGTTTTTTTTCACTAATTTTTCATAATCATATCAACATTTTTGATATTTTCATCAGCAGCAAGTTTCTTATTATTATGTGTGTGTGTTTTTTTTTTTTTTTTTACTTACCTGTCCAGCTTGCTCATCATTCCGAAAGATGAAACCAACTCAGTGGTTGAGTCATGCAAACATGAGTGAGAGTTTTGAAAGTGGAGGAAGGAGGAGGTATAGAAAGTGTGTGACATATTGATAGACTTGAGTAAAATGGGGTCCCTGATTGGATGATGACAGTTTTCAAACACAGTTGGGAGGGCTGACGTTTACTCTAACCGACAATGTCAGAGAATTATATTAATAGCAAGTGCTATTTAAAGGAATATACAACGCCCTCGTGAAAACAAACATCAATTCATTCTTAATTGAGTGTTGGACTGAAACACTGATAGATGAACAAATAGTTTGATTTTATTTCTTTTCTGTCTATTTATTTAACCGCCAAACAATTTAATACACACACTCATGACAAACCTTCTGGAAGAAACCCAAAGGTTTCTCTGTAGAATCCCACAACAACCTTCTGTAAGGTTCCCCATGTAGAACCCGTGATGGATGCTGGGAACCGTTCATGATCCAACCAACTCTCATTTTACCTTAAGAAACCCTTGAAGTTATCCTAGAGGGTTTCGGGGTTTCGGGAGAGTATGTTTGGAGACAGGAAACAATCAAACAATTCAAACAATAGAACATAGATAACATAAATTTCTTATTTTACTCTTTTATCCACAAAATGAGCTCATTTTAAATTGATGCCTGTTAAAGGTCTCAAAATAGTTGGGACGAGGGTGCGTTTGCCGCGGTGTAGCATCTCCTCTTCTTTTCCAAACAGTTTTAAGACGTTTGCACATCAAGGTTATGTGTTTCTGGAGTTTCAGTGCTGGAATTTGGTTCCATTCTTGCCTGATATCGGTTTCCATCTGCTGGTCGTCTTTGACGTATTTTTCGTTTAATGATGCGCCAAATGTTCCCTATAGGGTTAAGATCTGGACTGCAGGCAGCCAATTCAGCACCCGGACTCTTCTACGAGGAAGCCATGCTTTTGTAATAGCTACAGTATGTGGTTTTGCATTGTCCTGCTGAAATACACACGGCCTTCTCTGAAATAAGTGTCATGTGGAGGGGAGCATATGTTACTCTAAAACCTTTATATACCTTTCAACATTCATAGTGCCTTCATTAACATGCAAGTTGCCCATAACGTATGCACTTATACACCAACATACCATTGGGGATGCTGACTTTTGAACTGATAACATGCTGGAAGGTCTCCCTCCTCTTTACTCTCCCTCCTCTTTACTCTCCCTCCTCTTTACTCTCCCTCCTCTTTACTCTCCCTCATCTATACTCTCCCTCACTCATCTATACTCTCCCTCCTCTTTACTCTCCCTCATCTATACTCTCCCTCATCTATACTCTCCCTCCTCTTTACTCTCCCTCCTCTTTACTTTCGATCCTCTTTACTCTCCCTCATCTATACTCTCCCTCGTATATACTCTCCCTCATATATACTCTCCCTCATCTTTAGGATACGCCAGCCGAGATTTCCAACGAGAATGTAAAATTTGGACTCGTCTGACCATACACTTCACCACCTTGAAACAGTCCATTTTAAATGAGCCTTGGCCCACAATACAGGACGCCGCTTCTGGACCATTTTCACATATGGCTTCCCTTTTGCATGATAGAGCTTTAGTTGGCATCTGCAGATGGCACGACGGATTGTGTTTACCGACAGGAAGTATTCTTGGGCCCATTTAGTGGTCATTGACACAATCATGCCGATGTGATGCAGTGTCGTCTGAGGACCCGTAGACCACGGACATCCAAATAAAGGTGTTGGGCCTTGTCCCTTACACACAAAGATTTCTCCAGTTTCTCTGGAACTTTTGATGATGTTATGTGCTGTAGATGATGAGATTTGCAAAGCCTTTGCGATTTGACGTTGAAGAACATTGTTTTTAAGGGATACCACAATTTTTTTACACACTATTTCACAGATTGGAGAACCTCTGCCCATCTTTAATTCTGAGAGACTCTGCCTCTTTAAGACATCTCTTTTATAGCTAATCATGTTACAGACATGGTATCAATTAACTCAGTTGCTAGATATTCTCCCAGCTGAATCTTTTTTAAATGTCTTTTTTTGCCCCGTCCCAACTATTTTGAGACGGCGTCAAATTTGATCCGAGCTGATTTAGTGGCTACAAGTGTTAAATGTTTCTGTTTAAGCATTTATGTTATCTATGTTGTATTGTGAATAGAATATTGGCTCATGTGATTTGAAAGTCTTTTACTTTCATTTTATTCTCATTTTAAAAACATCCCAACTTTTCTGGAATTCGGGTTATAGATCAATGTAAGTCGCTCTGGATAAGGACATCTGCCAAAAGTCACAAATGTAAATGTAGGTGGTTAGGTAGACCTACCTTGTATCCTGAGGGATGGTGGTACTATTCAAGCAGTGCTTGTTGATCTGATTGAGCGTGGTACAATGCATGGAGTTGTAGCTTAACATAATTCCTTCACCACAGTTAAGAGACCCAAACACTATTCCAGCGTGACAATGCCCCTGTGCACAAAGCTCCTGCGCTCCGTAAAAAAAAAAAAAGGGTGTGTTATGGTTCGTGTGAAAGATCTTAATTGTCCTGCACAGAGCCCTAACCTCAACCGGACTAAACCCATTTGTAGTAAACTGGAATACCGACTGCACCCCATGACCTCCTCATCCGACATTAATGCCTGAACTCACTAATAATATTGCGGCTGAATGGGAAAATAATCCCAAAGGTATGCTGTAAAATCTAGTGAAAAGCATTTCGCAAAGTGTGAAGGTTATTACTGGACTAAGAGTGAGACGTTGGATAATGATATTATTTGAAAGGGACGTTTTAAAAATCCACTTGTAAAGTTTGGGATTTTTCACACAATAGCAGTTTCCTTGTCTCACATACTAGTCTCTTTAGTGTCTGACGTGACTTGTAACCTTTTTTACTCTTAAATGTGCATCGTAAAATGCAGCTTGTGGCATAACCATTACAAGTTGGAAATTTCCAGAGCCCTTGCACCCAACCAAGGAAGCCTCCACTTCACTTTTCCCACATGGCCTTTAATCATTCCCATAATACCTTCTTCAGCATTCGGTTGTTTTTTTTTTCCCCCTGGGTCTTTCCCCTTTATTTAATTTTCCCACAGATACCCTATGAAGTATGTCCAACAGAAACGTAGAACACCTTCCAAACAAAAGTGTTTCCAAAGAGCTTGTTTACCTTCCTCCCTCAAAAGCACACATTCATGCCCTCGACTTGAGACCTCCTTACCACAGAGGAGAGCCTAGAAATTAAGCCGACCACATGACGTCACAAGTGCTCAGTGGAATGCATGCGCGTACATATCACTGCTGTTATGTATCTGCTCATCTGTGACTACGTGCAATTGTTTTCGAACCCCTTTCCTACTTTAACTACTCTCAGTGCAATTAGCATCATGTCTCACTTGAACTCACCCTCTTATGCACTCTGTGGTCAGGGAAATCACCGCTTCCCAAAGAGCCTCCTCTGATCTCTGTTTGTGTGTGTGTATGTGTGTGTGTGTAATGGAGGCAGAATAAGAAGCTGAAAGTGTGTGTCTGATTGATTTTTTTTTTACATGTCTGCTCCCACGATTCAGCCTCTGACCAAATTATTCAATGGTCCAGCTGATTTGCTGCATGTTGTGTACCATTTGTTAACCAGAAAGCAGTATAGAGAGCAAAAAGAGGAACACTGAGAACAATGTAAGGGCAAAAATATGTTTCATCATCATCATTATACTACTACTACTACTACTACTACTAATAATAATAACAATAAAGGAAGAAGATAACAGCATATAATGCATTTATGCATGGGGAAAAGCAAGCCTAGTATTTTAAAAGTTACTGGTATTTATATAGAACATCACTGATCAGTTACATCTCACCTTTCTTCCTTTCACACACACACACACACACACACACACACATCAAGGATCAACAGCTGCTTCAATGCATCAATTGGTACAGCACGTATGAACGAATTAGGGCAGGAAATGCAAAGTCATTTTTTCCGAAACCCACCCGCCCACACACACTCACACACACACACACATGCAGACACACCCCCGCCTATCGTGCAGACAAACTCAACCACAGCTCCAAACACACTTTTCCAGAGCTGTGAACTTGCATCTGTTTCCTGAAGACAATAATAGGTACCCTTTGGTTAGGGGACACACTTGCAGGTGTTTACTAATGCGGGCTCCAGCGTGGCAGAACAACAAAGGCCACAACAAACAAGGCACTGTGCCAGTTCACATGAAAGAAGATAGTGTAGTAGTAACTTTAGTAACCGTGAACTCAATGCAACGTTAGCGAACACGCTAATTCCCTCATGCTCGTTTGTGACCCATTTAGAAAATAATCCCACCTTAAAACGACTAAGAAACACTACTTAGTGATCTGTGTAGTGCAAAGCTTCAACCGTACAAAGCATAAAGCCTAACATTGTTCAGTAGTCTGCTAAACACGTCTGTCTACAGCACGCCACGTAGCAGATACTGAAGCATAAACTCATTTGTACGTTTCAAATGTCTTTTCCAGTCCTGTTCTTTTGCACAGACATCATTTCTAATTAAAGTTAGGTCATTAACACTGAACATCAGCCATGCATTTTAAAATCATGACTTTAACGTTTCCAGCTGCACCAGGTGCATGCTCTCACCACATTCACACAACTGTACAAACATCCGGTGGTGAATGAGGTACTAGGTGATACATCTATTTCACTGTGTGTGGTTAAGGTAGAGACATAACCACATGCTACATGTTCATCTACATATATGCGTGCTGACTGCTGTGTAATGACTAGCACAAAAATCTGCAACAGGTATACATACATGCATACAGCCTGTGCGATTAAATCACAAGCGTTTAGTAATGCCACTCAATAAAAAGCAACCCCTGAGTAAAATCAGTCTTTAGAAAAGATTTATTCATATCTTTTTTTTTTTCCCCAAACGAAAAGAGCACTGACAGTTCAGTACTATTCCGTTACTATAAAAATAGACTGAAATCGGAAATGTTTTTCCGATACATTTAATAGACACAAGAAAGTAAATAAGCAAGAAAAAAAACACAAAAGCTCCCAAAACAACACAATAAATAAACAATAAGGATAAAGACTAGAATTTTTAATAATAAAAAAAAAAGCGTGTGTTTTCAGCATGTTCAGGATTTCATCAATGATATTAGTCACAAATATGATTTAAAACATCACACCTTTAAGTCTTTAACAAACACTTTTGTCACTGGAAACCCTAACCAACCTTGTGCTGGCTCGTCATAATCCTCCTCTTCTTCACCTTCCACCCCAGAAGTCTCTCCCTGGAGCCGGTAGCCCAGTTTTCTGAAGAAAGACTCTCCTACTTTGGAAGGGAAAGGCACATGGGCATAAACCCAGCGCACGCCGCTTTGCCTGGCTCTAGACTCCAGGCTCTGGACTAACAGCCTGCCTAGCCCTTCTCTGCGGTACCAGCTCTGCACTACCAACCTACAGATCCGGTACACGCCATGCCGGCTCCAAGCATCACGCGCAATACAGCCGAGCACCTCGTGATCCTTCTCTACGACCCACACTTCCCCTGCGACACGTGCCCTTTCTTTTAGATCGTCTTCATCCACATGCTCTTTGTCTTCAGCTTTGCCTTTTTCTATCTCTTTGCTCTTACACTTGTCTTTGGCTTTCTTGCGACGTTTGGCTTTCTCCTGGTCAGTGACAAGCTTAGCTTTGGCTGTATGCGAGTTCTGAAAGTCGGGTTCCGACCTAGCCTGGTAGCTGCTGCCCAGGTAGTCCCAGTAGGGTCTACTGGATCCCAGGATGCCCATGGACCGTGGGATGGTGAGCTTGAGGTATATGATGAGAAGAAAAACAGGGATAAACAGGGCTAGCATAAAGGAGTTCACTACAAAGCGGAGCACAGACGAGACTGTAGCGAGCAGGAGGACTGCCAGGGGTCTAGTAAGGAGGTGCAAAATGAGCCGGTTCTCCATCCCTTCACATCCTTGCTGCGTAGATGGAAGACAACAAACAGCGCAGAAGTTTGGCAGAAAATAATTGATGGGTGAATAAAATGATGCGTTCAAAATTATTTCACATACTGTACAGTCCATATTAAACCAACATAGATCTTCATGAGAACCTTAAAGTAAAAAAATAAAATAAAAAAAACCCAAAAAATCCACATACCTTGATAAGCGCTTTCAACGCCTCAATATCCTCCTCTCTCATCCGCCTGAGCACTATATTGCCAAAATCCGAGTGCGCCATCTTATAGAACCTTTATGGCGATTTAAACCTGAATCCTGAATAGAGAAAGCAACTGCACGATTACAGGATTACAAACTGCCTTTATTGTTTTTATTTTTTAGTTAATGAATTTTTGTATTCGTTCAATAAATGTGGATCGTATCTCGCTCAAGTTTGGATTACTTCTTATCAAACAAAATCCAAAACGGAATAATGATCAAATCGGTTATCAGAACCACGTGACTAAATAGCATACTGTGTTCCACACGACCCTGTGTAAATCCGCTTATGGCGAGACCACGTTAGGCCAACCAGATTACCGTGTATTTCCGAATATAGAGCTGTGGACGGTGAACATGACGAGGCAAATACTTTTATAAACCTTATAAACACATAACCCTGTCATACAGAAACATATTTACTTATACCCATTTTATGTGCATGAACACGAACATGTTGCGCTGTAAGAAGCTCGTGAGAGCAATGTCAGGGTTTGCAGCGTAGCATGACTATTTCTAGCGATGTTTCGCTTCCAAACGGTTTTTAAAAGGCCTTTTATGAACAACTTCTGTTTTAAACCGCCCATGTGCCGTGTACCGGGTCTGCGACTTGACCTACTTACCTCAGTAAAAAAGCATCTAACGAGTTCCAAGCATGCATAGTGCCAACCAGTTACCGCTGCGCCAAACAGCTAACTTAGAGCGTTAGCGCTACACGCCGAGCGCTGGTTCATCGTATCCGCTTTCGTGAATTCCAAAGCTACGTAAACGGCGCACGAAGCAACCGGAGCATCAAGCCGAATCCATACGGTGCCGTTACACGAAACTTAACGGTAAAATAGGACACGACCTGACCCAGTACCGCTCTAAAATTATTACTAAAATAATTCACATTGCATTTAAAAATAGTCGGCTATAAATAATAAACATGCAGTTTTTTTTGTCTCTTTTTTTAGTCGACACTTTTTTTTATTTGTCAGTCTTTCTTAGGTGCAGAATTAGCATAAAAAAAAGACATTAACAGCGTGGGTTGAACATGATAATTTACTATCAACAATTATAGCGAAACTAAACAGACTATAGACATATTCACAGTTCTTTTACGTGTTACACTCTGGCTGTCAACATGACAGTATATTAGTTTACAGTTGTCCAACATTCTTCAGCAGCTCCTCTTCAATCTACCGACTAAGTGTAGTAGTAGTAAAAATAAAATAAAATAAATAAATAGCAAAAAAATAGACATATATTGTGTGTGGTTTCTGAAAAACAGCGCCCTCTACCGGTTGGTGAGTAAGATCTTAGGTAATTCAGTGCCCAGGACATGCCAAGAGACAAGTAAAAGGACAACATAAAAATCACCCATTGCACTATACACCCTCTTTTTCAATTTCCTGCTTTAGGATTTATTCATCTGGATTATTAAAGGCATTATTAAAAACCTGCATGTCATTGAAGAACTAGGTTGCTGGTAGTTAGTAGTGTGCATTGATTAGTAGGACTGTGTAATGTGTTTTACAACGAACAATACACAGGCTTTATTTTAAGATTCTGTTCTAGGCTTATTCTCAGGTCCCATTCACGCTTGCGGACACTCCGCTCTCGGTTTCCAGTATCTTCTGCTCCTCTGATGACACTTCTTTGTCCATGGTTCTTAATCCTACTGAAACTTCTTCTGTCCCCGCTGTCAAACTGCTGGAACTAACTTCGATAATAACGATACCTTCTCCCCCCTCTAACTGAAATATACTCCCCATTTGCCCTTCTCCTGTCCCAGTGACTCCGCCAGGATTAGTAAAACAGTCCCCGGTGTCAGAACCGCTGCCTCTACCTTCTATTACTGCAATCATTTGAACACTTTCCCCACTTCCTGTGTCTGTTTCCATTTTTTCCCCGTTGCCCAATTCAAACACAACTCCCTGGCCACCAAGAGGCATTAGGCCTTGGGCAGAATGGCAAGAAAGACCCATATCTTCACTAGAGCCTCCAGGAAAGGTGTTTGGCGAGACATCTTCATCGCTTGGAGTATCAGCTTGGAAATGAAGAACAAATGCTTTCTCCTCCACCCGAACGCCTTCTTCGAACCGTTCCATTCTTTCACTTTCTCTTGATTCACTCCATTCTTGAAGCAGGTTAAGAGAAACTATCCCAGTCTTCTCTTTTTTTCCTTCTCCATCCACCTCTGCTTCAGAATGAAATCGGAGAACGAAGGATTTCTCTCCTCTCGCTTCACTTCCTTCTTCCCCGTGTTCACTTTCTCCTTCAAAATGTAACACGTAAGCCCTTTCTCCCTCCAACTCTTCGTTCATCTCCACCTTCACCCCCATCCTGTCTTCTTGCTCCCTCTCTTCAGTCTCCTTCTCAAAGCACAGCACAAAGCCCTCCTCTGCTAGTGTCTCAGGAAGTTTATCCACTTCCTGTGCAGAAGCAATTTGGTGGTCATCTGTTGAAATAAAATTGCTGTTTGTGGGTGGAGCTGCTGATACCGTTGCACAGGCAGAGGGCGTGTCAGGCACAGAATCTGAATTCAGTGGTGGCACAGATGTTGGAACGTCATGTTGCTGGGCCAAGGTTGTTGAAGATGTGACAGGAGCAGCAGTTGTGGTGGTTGATATATCAGAGGAAGCACATCCTTGAGTTGGCAGGACAGATGATGTCTGTGCCGAAGAACCAGATTTCAGATTTTTTGCTTTACGCCCACGTCTGGTTCTAGGGCTCCTGTTGTGGCTAAGCGGTCCTAAGATTGGTCTAGTAGTGGCTGTTGTGTTTTGAGTGTGTGGGTTAGTAATGAGGGTAGCACTGTTGTTGGTAAAAATAAACCTCTGCTGGGTCTGGATTGGCTGAAACTGTGATATCTGAGTTTGTGCTGGAGCTAAAGAGGTCATCTGTGGCAGTGCTGGTATGGTTTGGACCAAGGGGATGGGTTGCGCTGCTGTATTGGACGATGTAGGAACAAGAATCAGACTCGGCTGGCTCCCATTGGTGGACTGGCACTGAAGAAGCAGGAAGTTCTGGGAAGGTAGAGGAGGGGGCGGCGGCGGAGGAGGAGGAGGAGGAGGAGGAGCAGAGGCAGGCTGTGTGGGGGTTGGATTGGACAACGGGATCAGCTGTAGTCCTGTCGGAGTCTGGATCATAAAATAATTTTGTGACATGTTTGGAGGAATGTCCAAATTCGATGGCGAGAGAATGAGTGTAGAATTCCCATCATTAGAAAACAGCGAACTCAGGCCTCCTCCTGCTACATTCATGTTTAGACTCAGAGGAGCGGCTGGCATCTCTGAAGTCCTACCGCCACTCTTAGCGGTTTTAACTGCTTCTTTCGTGCACGTGGCAGTTCTGCTGCTGCTGTGTGTGCGCAGATGCCTCTGCAGGTAGGAGTGCATGACAAACTCTTTGCCGCAGCAATGGCACTTGTAGTCTTTGCGTGAGGAGTGTGTTCGGAGGTGAAGCTGCAGATTGGAGGAGTGTGTGAAACTCTTATGGCACTGCGCACACTGAAAAGGCCTCTCGCCCGAGTGCGTGCGCTCATGTTGCTTTAGGTTGGAGGTTTGAGAAAACGACTTGCCGCACACAGAGCAGGCATGCGGTCGCAGGCCCAAATGCAGCTGGCTGTGCCGCCGAAGACAGCTGGTGTTCTTGAAGGACTTGCCGCAGTCCTGGCACACGTAGGGACGTTCGCCAGTGTGCTGCCTCAAATGGTACTGGTAATGCGAACTCCACTTGAAGGTCAAAGGGCAGTAGGGACACTGGAAGGCTCGCAATCCGGTGTGCACCTGCACTTACACATACAATAGTTTTTGTATAATAATTGCAGGTTAAATAGTTATAAGTAAATAGCAGAAATGTTTGTAGCCTTCAATAATGGTGTTCGATTAACAAACGCTAGCTTAAATTTCAGCTCTAAATCAAAAGAGTGAAAAAAAAGGCAACAACATATAAACCTCAAATCCTTTCCTATTCTTCATGCGTCAGTGTCATTGTTTAGCCTAAGAACCGTAGCAGTGTTTACCCGTTGATGTATGGACAGTAGCGAAGACCTCTTAAAGCTTTTTCCACACTCGGTGCAGCGGTACGGTCGCTCTCCAGTATGGTCCCTCATGTGGTAGCGCAGACCTGAAGAACCCTTAAAGGATTTCCCGCACTCCAGACACCGATATGGCCTCTCTGGTAAGGAAAAAAGAGCAATGTTAACGTCCAAGCGACCAGCTAAACTACAGCTGGAATGTTTCATTATTAGTAAACAATTTTGCCTTGATGTAACATAACCAGGGTGGAATAAACCTGAAAAACACTAACGGATGTTGCAACGCATTCTAATCACGATGAGAAGTTGAACAGCATTTACTAGTTTTCTTTTTTCCAGATCCAAATTAAAGCCTGTTACTAAGCATCTAGGATTCCAAGTTTAAGAAATCAACAAATCTCACCGTTATTGGAGGCAGAGACTTTGCTCCCACCTCCTCTCCTCACTGCCTTTCCCGATGCTTTGCTGCCTGGTTTCACAGCTTGCTTCTCTCCTTCTTCTGTGACAGCAATGAGGCTGACATGGATCTCTCCTTCTCCCTCAACGTCCTTTGCTTTCTTGACAGATGATGAGGAAGACAGGGGCAGTGAGAGGGACAGTGACGGAGGGCAGACTATCTCTGCCTCAGCCTCGGCCAGCAGTCTCTGCTCCTCGGTATGGGAGAGCTGGTGGGCCAGAAGGGACGACAGAATAGGGAAGGAGCGGTCGCATACAGAGCAGCTGAACTGAGATCTGGACTGGGACAGCGCCAAAGGGTGCACCTGGTCGAAAGACCAAACAGAGAAAATTTGACATGTAACAATCGTAAAAACAATCATAAGTCCATGTCATTTAGTACCACTTACCTGTGCCATGTGTCTGCTCATTGAGCTGCTGTTCTTCAAGCTTTTACCACAGTAGGCACACTCGGGCAACGTAGCCACTGTCGTGTCCACCATGGACGAGGTGTCACCTGAGGGCATCTCGGTAACCGAGTTGGTGAAGCTCTGTAGCAAGTCATACTGAACCTGCCCGGCTCCAGCTCCAATACCTTCCAATTCAAGCAGCTCTGTCCCCTGTCCAGTCTCGGACACCGCCGTGGTTTCCACCACCTCCTCGAAGTCGGCTAACAGGGGAGCCATCCCAACCAATGAAACCCCGCCTCCCTGAGCCACCATGCCATCGCCTCTGATGTCTTCAGCTCCATCCGCTGCCTCCAGGCTGTGCAGATGCAATGCTTGGTGTTCTTCCAGGTGTGTTTGGGTTCCAAAGGTCTCATTGCAGCTACCGCAGCTGTACAGCAACACGTTGGCGTCTGTATCTGTTGACTCCACCATGCTCACCTGTATATGCTCGGAGCCGGTGGCTGACAGGACGTTTTTCCCGCCTTTAACTGACGATGCCGTATGAGACGAGTGCACGTGGTGAGACAGGAACACCTGACTTGTCCCCCCTTCCTGCCCATCTACAAGGCCCACCATGTCCGATATGGTCATTTCAACCTCCTTTAAATTGTCTGAGGGGGACCCCTCGAGCACCATCTCGACGTTCGTGAGCGAGCCTACCTTGCCTGTCTTTCTCTTACCTGGAGGCTTGACCTCCATGTGCGAGTTGCGATGAAGTGCCAGGTTGGAGGAGTGTGTGAAGCTGCGACCGCACTCGCTGCAGATGTACGGCCTCTCGCCGGTATGTATGCGCATGTGTTGCCTTAGGTTGGTCGACTGGCTGAAAGCTTTGCTGCACACCATACAGACATAAGGCTTGACACCCAAATGCACGTTTTTGTGCCTGCGCAGGCTGCTGGAGTTTTTGAAAGCTTTGGGACATCGATCACACGGATACGGGCACTCGCCCGTGTGTTGGCGTAGGTGATATTGGTAGTGAGAGCTCCACTTAAAGGTCAGAGGGCAGTAGGGACACTGGAAGGTACGCAAACCTGTATGAACACTACGATGGACCTACATAGGACAAAAAAAAAAAAAAAAAAAAAAAAGAACAAAAATGAAACCATTTTCAGCAGAAGGAAGAACTTGCTTTCTCCGCTAACTCTTAATCAATCCTAACAACAAAGAAAGAGTATAATGATGTTATCGTCTGTGTAAGACAGATTATAGGAGTGTGAAATCTTAGACAAGACCTTGCTGACCAAGATACTGACAGCTAATGCTGACCTGAAGGAGGGACGAGCGCTTAAATGCTTTTCCACAATCCTCACATTTATAAGGCTTCTCTCCTGAATGAGACCTAGAATAAAGTGTAGAAACAGATTAGTGTATACCCTGCTAGAAGCTCTTTCCTTAATTCAAGGTTTAGAAACAAACAAAAAAAAAAACTAAAACCTGCTTTGCCCAGAGGTTCACACACAAAAAAGAAAACAAACAGACATTACATCATGATTTAACACCATACCTCTGGTGATAGAGCAGAGCAGACGAGCCTTTGAACGCCTTGGGGCAGAGGTTACAGCGATAAGGCCTGTCGTTGTTATGGCTGCGCTGATGATGCGCCAACCTGGAAGACCACTTAAAACTCTTCCCACAATCTAAACACTGAAACGGGTGTTCAGTATTTTGGGACCCCATCGTCGCCAAAGACGTGGACGACGTCACCATCTCGACTCCGGTAAGAGTGACCGTTTCCGTCCCTTTCTCATCCTCTCCATCTTTCTCCTCATCATTATCCTCTTCTTCCACTGAGGGAAGAAGCGACGGAAATGGACAGAGGGACGACGGAGTCTGGCTGGGAAGAAGTTCCGTTTGGACTACCAGAGTAGCGACAGAGTTGGCCATTGCACCCTATGAGCTGAAACGGATGCTCGGGGTTATAGCACAGAGTACTAGTCTTGCGGCTGGTCCCAATTACCGACAGCCATTGCAAATGTTTAACGGAGTGCTGACGATGTTGCTGATCTCCGGATGCCAACTCTATTGAGTGCTGTAGCTTCTTCACATCAGTTGCCACAACTGTATAGATAAGCACAATACTAAGTGAGCAAGTGTTTGACAAAAGTCAGAAATGTACATGTTTTTAAACACCAACCATCTACGTTCTTATACGTGCTTTACTTCACTCAGTCAGATTCTCAAAAAGAATACGGTATGCAAATAAGTAAAATGTTTAAAACTGATCAGCATTTCCCCTTTAAACCCCGCCCCCTCCCCCCTCCCG